>PVLA01005410.1:60313-147370 GCA_004027455.1 Hydrochoerus hydrochaeris | reverse complement strand
TCATTTAGTCCAAGCTTGATTTAACAATTGAATCAACTGAGGCAAAAATTAAGTATATCCATCATAGTCTAAGGCACATAGCACATGGGTATTATAAGTGTTTGCTGGAGTGAACTGAGTTGGATTTTAGGCTGGGACTCCATTTTAGCAGAACTAGTGATTTGCCCCAAGAACACAGGATTTAGTGACATGGCAGGCACGAAGCACAATAGGTGGCAGTCCCCTGTGAATGCACAAGACAGGTTGTGGCCTGCCCACCACCCAAGCCGCTGCTCGCCGCTCCTGGATTTGACCTGGAACTAGACAAAGGCTAGCGAATTGGGAGAAAGGGGAAGAGGGCCTCGAAACTCAACCCTTCCCTGAAATCTAGAAAGTTCTTTGAAAGTAACCCTCTAAAGAGAGCTCTTTCAACTCTGTGTTAGTCAGTTTTCCATCCTCACAACAAATACTGGGATAACTGACTTACAAAGAGAAGAGATTTATTTTGGCTCACAGTTTTGACGGTGGCTTTTGGCCAGGTAGCACGTCATGGTGGGGAGGGGATAAGCAGTGGAGCAAAGCTGCTCACTTTGTGGTCAGAAGCAAAACAAGAAGAGAGAGAGAGGGAGAGAGAGAGAGAGGGAGAGAGAGAGAGAGACTGGAGTCCTATTAGCCTCTCCCAGTGACCCAAGGGCATCCATGACGTTGCGCCTCTGAAGAGTTTCACCACCTCTCAGTAGCACCAAGCTGGGGGACAGACCTTTAATATATGGGCCTTTGGGGATCATTCTAGATCCAAACTGTAGCAGACTCCTTGCACCCAACACTTCCTGTTTATTTGTGCTTTTTACTTTGCTCTTCTTTCTGTCAGAACTGCCTTGTTTACCTTCCCCGCTCATACTACCTCACCGACCCATTTTTTTGTCTCGTCTTTTCTGCACACCCTGACCTCCAGATACATCCCTTCTCTCCCTGAAAGTCCAGTCATATTCCAACTTTGTGTCTGTAAGCTCTGGCTTCTGGATGCCAGGCCTCATGCATTATTCTCTGTGATTATGCATATAATGCCATACATGCACATTATCATAATACCCCTTTATGGATTAGAAAACTGAGGCAGAGATTAATTCAACAAATTACACAAGGTTATATGCAATGAGTAAATAGGCAAACAAGTGTCAGTGCAGTTTGGTTTGATGTCAAAGCCTGGCATCATAATCTTGCTACATGCAGCTCTGCTTGGTTAGAACAGGACAGAATTCTCATGCAATCTTGGCTTACCTGAGTTTGAGAATTGAGGTTCATCTGAAATTTCCTACAATATTTGCTTTGCACTGATGAGTCTATAGCTGAACATCTGGGAATGACTGTGATGACATTACCTTAGGGGACAAAGGCCCGAACTTAAATTCAGGGCCCCCAGAAACAAGTCTGTTGGCAGGGGTACATAGGAACATACTGAGAACATGGGCTGTGAAATTTCATCACTTTGGTGCTCTACAGAGTCCTGCCTTGTAGAAAACTTTTATTTGGGGAGTATTCGGAGTCACTGGGCCACATGAATGCCATTCCGGAAGGGATTTGGGGCTTTCTGTGGGACTCAGGCATGTCCAGGCATTTGGGCAGGGCTGTGAGGCAGGTCTGCTGAGGGGCTGTATGCATGAGGGAGAAGCCCCCATTGGGAACCAACTCACCCTATGGGAGAGAGAATCCAAGACTATGAGCTTGGGTTGGAGGGGAGAAGCAAGTCTCAGTGTAGTTCTGTGTAACAAGTGTCCTTCTGCCTAATTCGTTCACTAAAATGCCTATGAGTGGGTGAGTGCCCAAGATGGCGCCCTACTGTTCAGCCATTACCCACCTCTCCCCCCCACAGCATTGCTACTTCACTGTCAAGGAACATGACGGCCATCTTGGTGAACAGAGAACTTTGAACCACCAATCCAGTCACAAGCAGGATATGCCAGGGGCATCTGCAAATGTGTCCCGACTGAATAGCAAATTACCAAAGTACCAACACCTTTCTCATGCATCTTGATGTCAAATTTGTTTTGTTTTGTTTTAACATTAAATATGTTGCTTTTCTCAAACCAGATTTTTGCAAAACATCTTGTTGATGTTTACATGTGGAGCTCGTGCACCAACCTTCAGTTCCTTTTGGAGAGTGGGCCAGTGAGATGGACACTTGCCACTCCATGAGGGACCCAGAGAGGCCACTGGCCAGCAGCTCACTGTGGCTCAATGCTAGACCCACCACTCCTCCAAACCCTGGTTCCTTCAGGGGCTGCGACAGTTTTCCACTGCCGAGGGGCCTCTCTCCTCGTAACAGTGCTCCAACAACCCCACTTGGTTAAATACAATTCTTATTGTTTTTGCTTTCTACACAAACTGCTAATAAATCACATCCAGAAATTCAGTTGGCTTTAATGTTATCTCAAATTGCTAATAAATCACATCCAGAAATTCAGTTGGCTTTAAAGTTATCTCAAGACTTTAAAGATTTTGTAATGTCATTGACTCACCTCTTCTGGGCCTTTCTGATTATATAATTATAAGCAATTGCTAGAGGCTTGTGCCCTGGGATTTGGGAAATTTCATGTCTCTTTCATGTCTCTGAGCCTTGGTGCATGCCTTCTGCTCTACCTGTAATGCTAATAAGAGTTGGCATTAGCTGAGCATATACTATATGCCAAGAACTAAACTATATGTGTCAGAGTACTCCTATAAAATAGACCCTGCTGTTAGCCTAATTTTATAGGCTGGGGTAACTGAGGCACTGAGTAATCAATGGCCAAATTCACATAATTATCAGGCAGTTAGAACTAAAACTCAAAGCCTATTTGCTTGACATCAAAACTGAGCTCTTGACTATTCTGATAAACCACTTCCAGACCGATGGTTCTTTGAGGTCATCTCCTATCCAACCACTGAATTTGTATTCAGGCTTTAGGACCCTGGTCCAGCATCACATCTTTGAGTCCTTTCTGACTCCCACACACAGGTAAGCTCTCTCTCTCTAAGCCATTTTGGCTCAGTGCATACACTGGTAGGTTTGTTTGTTTCTCATCAAAATTATTTGTTATCACATCAGGCTTTTGCACCATACTCTGAAGTCCACCAGAGAGCACATCTTGTGCCCTAAGATGCCTGGTGCATGACAGAGGTTCAGTCCAGGTTGATTGACAACTTACCTGAAGAAAGACATCACAAGATAATATTGTGCAGCTCTCTTCTTTCCTCACCCCATCTTTTGCAACCTGAAGCAAGCTAGGGACCAGGCGAGAAATGATCCTTGGGGCTTCATTGTCACCTCTGAGAGTAGGCTCCTCCTAGAGCTCTCATGTCAAAGGGGAGGTGGCTCACACATTTGCTGACTGCACTTATTGTCTGTCATGAGAGACTTGTTCCGCCATGTGCAATTGTTCTCTTTCTTCCTAAGAGCTCTGTGCAAGTAGCGCCCATCAAAAAACTCTGAGCATGACACAAAAACAACAGACTCTAATTGCTGTTTTTCATTCAAGCTTAATGATCTTCTCCTTACAACTAACCCATAATTACCATTCAGAGTTCAGTGCATTCACTCAATAATGATGACCAATGCATTCTTTCCCCAGCATATCTAATTTAAAGGGTCTTTTCTAAATGGTAGCTACGACATGGTGACAAGATAGTACATAAGCTCAGTTTTCTGTTGTTGTTAAGTACAAATATTTTGATAAGTGCAGCTAATATGAGATATTTCCTCTTAGCTGGATATGATACACACTGAAATATGACATTGGTACCATCTGTTCTTCATCATAAATATAAATGAAGTGATAATGAGCAAAACGTGTTAAGGACTATCAGGATGATGGCACTCTGATGGTTTAATTTGGATCTTCATTAATCTAAAAATAAAACAATCTACAAATGACAAATGAACACATTTTTACTGATGCTGTGCAAGTATCTTTTAGGCGATGGACTCTGTTTCTGCCACTCAAAATGGAAACTGAATTAGGCAAAAGAAATTTTTTAAAGCTCTCATTCAGACCTCCATTCAAATCATTAACACCCCGCTCCCCTGGGTGAGTATTAAATCTTGAGATGCATACCTGGCCTAGTGTAGATGGTGAGATTAAAGCAAAAAGAGAGCTTGGTCCAAGCACGTCTTCACTTTGCGACCTTGGCCAGCTTCCTTAACCTTCTGAACCTCCGTTCTCTTACCTCCAAAGGCTGCAAAGAGATCTTTGAACCGGCCCAAGTCTACCCACATAACACTTGGTACTCTGTAACACTCTGTAAATAGACTTAGCACGCATTGAGTGTTTAGACGGATCTTACACAAAATATCATTGACTCATTACCAATTCTCTCTATTTTACATGTGAAGAAACTGAGGCATAAAGAGATAAGCAACTTGCCAGACTTGAGTGTGAGTGGGGCCTTATGTGGCCCACACCATTCTTCAACTTCGTAGCTCATTGTCGTTGCTATTATTGCTGCTGCTGTTATTTATTCCCAGTTTCAAGGCATTTTCTGGCCAAAGTCTACGTAAACAAAACAAAGCCAAAGGCTGTTTTGGTTAAAGCAGGAGCCCGTTTCTGATAAGACAATTCTCACATTACAGGGTCACTGGGGCAAATGGGTTTGCTGGTAAATTACCCTTCCCCACTCCTCCTCTACTCCTGGCTCACCTGGGGAGGAGGGTGCTTTCTCTCTGTCACTGAGCTCATTGAAGTCTGGCTGCACTTGCTTTCTAAAGAGACCACTCAAGCTTGGTTGGAGATGTGTCACAACAGCTCCCATGGCAACTTTCCCTGGCCTCCAATTCCCACCCAGATCTCTGGCCTCTCTGGCCATAGTCCAGGTGATCCCTACCCACCGTCTGTCTGTTGCTCCATGCTGTATTTGAACCACGTGGAGTCAAATAGGCCTTATGCTATTTGTTTAGTCTTTCTTTTTTCGACTAACCAGGACTTTTATTTGCTGAGGACCTACTAGAACCAAATGCCATTCCAGGCAACTGGAACATTATGTCATTGTTCACTGGAACCCTAAAATTGTCTTTGCTATTTCAAGAAGAGGAAGCTGAGACTCAGAGGATGGGAATGACTTCTATCTCACACCTTCTCCCTCCTCTAATCTCACCCACTTTTCAGGCTTATTTCCCAGGGAGGCTTTTCCTGATCCCTTTTCTGTTCCAATTCATAGCCTGTTTGGATGCCCACTTCAGGGTTTGCACCTTGCGGGGGCTGCTCATCTCCTCTGCAGTTCTCCTCACCCTGTGCTCAAGTCGCCAGTGCCCTTGCCTGGCTTTCCCGCAGGACTTTATACTCCAGGGGCTCTGCCATGCCAAACAGGGCAGCCTTCGGTGACAAAGGAGTGAACAGATGCATCCTGAGGTCCCACGGAGGTCACACAGCACAGTGGGGAGCACAAATCTCTCCACTCTGTGCTAGCAGCCTTTCCCACACAAGCAGCCCAACCCTCCCAGCCCCATTTCCAACATCCTCAACATGGAAACGATGGGCATTGCCTCCATGGGCCATTAGGACATTAAATGAGTTCAGATACACAGACTATTTTAGAACAGAGCTTGGCAGGTGATGAGAAACCAAAGCAATGATGTTGACAGCACATCATTACCTTCGTCACTCGAGCCGCTCCACACAACGCCTTCCAAAGCCCAGGGTTCTCTGGCCTCAAGTCCACATACTTGAGTAAGAAAGAAAATTACCCCAATTGTAACCCTAGGGAGAAATTAAATGAGTAAATTAAAACACAGTGAAAATTCAAATTTATAAAATTGAACTTTAGGAAAAAAATTAGCAGGGGAAAAGAAACAGAAGAGTCTACCTATCACTGCCCCGTGGCCAGCCTGTCCAGCAAGTACTTAGGACTGCCTAAGAATGACCAGTCATGGGCTCCAGGAGGGGCACAGGGCCTGCTGACCCTCACCTCCAGCTCCTTCTGCCTTTCTGACAATGGGGAATCGGGGTGGTGAGGAGGGAGCTGGGCTGAGCCCCAGGGGCCACACGGTTGTGCCCTGGGAAGGGGCCTCAAGGTCCCTATCCATGACTAGACATTCGGTAAGGATGCCATCGGTCACATCAGACAGGCCAAATCCACCGCTGTGACTGAAAAACAACTCAAAGATTTCTCTTCGAACTGTCCTCACATCCCCACATCCACAAAGCAGAGGCTCCTTTCTAGCTCAAGCCGGGGTCCTGTTCCCAGGCACCCACTCAGCCCCTCCTCTGCCCTTTGATTGTCGTTCTGAGGCCCTTTCTGCTCCCTTTCACTTTTCTAGGCTGTTTCCATTCCCCGCAGCTGTTCCAGCCCCTAGTGTCTCACTCCAGCTCTTCCGCAGCTGCACCAGGTAGGTACCAAGAACACAGTTCTAGCACTCCTAGTGCCCGGCCGTGCCCCTCACGCACAGCAGTGTGGCTCCAGTACCATGCCCAGCCTTCTGCTAACCCAGCACTGCACCTACTACAGGCCCGTAAGAAATATGGATAGACTGGACGCCAAGATTCAGTGGGCCATGAAAAAGCCCAGCGTTGATCAAAAAGGATTTGGACCTAAAATCAAGCTCATGCGATACTGAGTGTTTGAAAAATTGTTGTTGCGTTTCTAGTGGAAATGGCTCATGGCTCGCTTTTATCACTTAAACTTGGATTTTTTTCCCCTGAGTATATTACCTCTGCTCTCCATGTGTGAAGGAATAGCTCTGTGGTCTATGGAAGAGCTGTAAGCCAAAGTCCAAAATGATGAAGTCAAGCACAGGCAGATATTTTGAGGTCTGATGAGTAAAATACATGAACTGTTTGAGGGGAAGGCATGCATAATTCACCAGTACTCCGCATGGCTATTTATTCTACCCAGAGTCCTTCTTACCAGGATAAAAAAAATACAGATAATACTCTGACATACACCACAACTGACTCAATTCAAAGATGTTATCCTGTTTCCTAACCGAAAAAATATCTAGCAAATAGAGAGTGTAATACAGTATAAAGTTTTAATCACTGATTTTTCTGAAGGGTTCTTTTTTTTCTGGATTCTGCATACAGTTCCATATTCATTAAAAAGTGATCTGAAAATACTGTGAACAAATTAAAAAAGGGAGAATGTTGGTTTAATGATCTCTTTTAAGTTTAGTTACTCAGTTGTACTTTGACTCTCAAATGCACTTAATGCATTATCACTCTTGCTAGGGTAAGACTCCTTTATAAAGGCTCAAAACACTTAGATCTTGAAAAGGGTGTTTTAATGAGGATGGAGTGTGGTAACTGTAGTTAAACCATCTATGTAGTGCAAGCTATTTACCTTTTGGTAATAAATGCAATTAAGTGATCTCACAAAAATGATAATAATTTGCCTTCGTTGTCTCTTTAGTTTCAGATGCAGACAGGATTCTCATCTTGCTCCCTTATAAAAAGTTGGAGATAGTTTGATGTGTGGCAGAGATAAACAAATGACACCTTGTTATTCCAACTTCATGTTGTAATTTATACCTCCTCTCCATGAGTAAATGTAAAAAGAACATCAGAAGTCAGGGGGCTCTGCTTTTCACAAATAGTAGGGTTTCCTGCTAACACAAGTTGGAAAGTTGGATCGGAATGGGTGCTTCCAATGCAAAGCTGATTACTCATTTGAAGAAAGGTAACGTTCCTGTTTTTTACAATTAACTATGTTCTTGAAAATCAGCAGGCATAGAAGAATCACACATCTATGGTGACTTTTTTTCAAAGAAAACAATTAGTAGCCATATCAAAAAAGCTAATTCATATTAATTAAAGAACACCCACATCAGTTAAATATTATACTTTCTTTTTCATTTAACTTGCTGTATACAGTGTGTTGCTAAAAAGTGTTAGGCTTCAAGATAATAAAGAATGACAGTTAAAGGATCTGGTGCTTGGAAGAAAACTTTAAGGTCTATAACCATTTTAATTTCATATAATTATGCATAAGAAAGTGGAACAATTTAATTTCTGGGCCTTTATGCTATTAGAAGGCTAATGGAATGGTATCAAAATTAGTTAACTAAAACTGCAAGAAGCTGTTTTTCATTGTAAAGTATAAATGGAGAGGAAATAAAACGCCAAATAAGTTCTCCTCCATCTTTTCATTTGCACCCTATAAAGGTAATTCAAGATCTGGTGGAAATTATTTATGGAGATTTAGAATGAGTAAAGTGAAATGTCCTTTTTTTTTTTTTTTTTTTGGTCTTTTTGAGACAGAGTTTTACTTTAAAGCCCAGGCTGGTCTTGAACTTGCAGCAATCCTCCTGCCTCAGTCTCCTGAGTGCTGGATTACAGGCGTGCCCCGTCACACCTGAAGGTAAAACATACTTTTTAAAAACTTTTTTTTTTAACTACATAAGACAGAAAAGTAGAATGAAGACAATTTTAAAAACTACCCTACTATGTACAGAATGCTTTTGGAAGGAGATCCAGGAAACCGCCCAGGTGGACTTAGGGCCAAGCTGGTTGTGTAGGGGCTAGCGGTTAGCGGGAGTCTTAGTTTACTACATAACTTTTGTAATGTTACAGGGTTATTTTCAAAGACCTAGTTGAACTAAATCTTTAGGCAACTACTCATAATCTTACCAATCAAATGTTAGACTATTAACCTTGGGATGTGTTGTAGTCAGGGTTTGCAAGGGAAACAATTTAATACACGACACAATTTGTAGGATTAGAGTGGTCACTCAAAGAGTCAAATACGAGAAGTGCAGGAAATGTGCCTGCAAACTAAACACCCAAAGAATCCAGCTGAGGGCCTGGATCCCATGGCAATGTCCTCCGTGAGTCCAGTTGAAGACCTAGAGCCCATCACAATGTCCTCCACAAATCCACCTGGAGGCTTAGAGCCCATGACAATGTCTTATGCAAGTCTGGTTCATGGATCTGCACTGGGAAGGCCCAAAGGTCAGTGGTGGAAGCTAGAAAGTCTGCACCAGCGGGATGCAGGATCTGTACCAGCAAGCTGAGGGATCTGCGCTGGAGCCAGGAAGCAACACTCAAAGGAAGGACCAGAGCTCCCCTGGAAAGTACCACAATCATCCTCAGTGAGAGTGAGGACCCGAGCCCCTCTGATGCTAAGGACTTAGTTCATATCATTAACACCAGTGTGACAAGCTTCTCCAGGAGAATGAAGAGCACACCATCTTCCCCCCCAGAACCAGGAAGCGATGCTCAAAGTAAGGACCCCAAAGTGAACCACAGCCATTCTCAGCAACAAGGAGATCCCAAGTTCCTCCAAGGATGAGAACAGCTAAGTTCACATTAGGAAAGCCAGCATGACAAGCTCCTCCAGGAGAACCATCAGCACCACCTCCTCCTCTCCAGGTCTCCTTTTTCTGTCATGGGCACCAATCCACAGGTGGGCCCTCCACACCCAGCACCGCGCTGATTCAGTTTGGCTGGGTGTTACACGCTGATCACCAGTTGTCAGTCTATCACAGGGCACACTTGTAGCACTTTCCTATGGAAACATACTTTTCATCTTTTACAAAGTTGGCATCATTGTATATTTCACAGCTCCTTAAATTCTGAGCTTTTCCCTCATTATTAAATACTCTTGCAAAGCTTAACTATTAACAGGCTGAGAGCAAATGTGCCAATGTATTATTTCTTGCATCAAATGCTCTGTCTGGTGTGGCATTCAGTTGTCTTCCATTTACTGTTGATGTGAGTAGCTCGGTAGTAAACACTCTCATCCTTAACTCTACACCCTCCAGGTTATTTTATATTTCCTATAAAATATATAAGATACATTTTATAGGAATTGAGCTATTACTTCAAACAGATAAACATCTTAGAATATGTTAGAGCTTTCTTCAGAGCATGCTTCTAAAATGTCCTGTAAGGAGAAACCGCTGTTTCACACTTTTAACAATATGAGAACACCCTCTTCAGGGTGCTTCCCTACACAGGGCAGAGACATTTGGAGACTGCTCATGTGCAGGTGGTGTCCACTGAGATGTTCAGATCAGAAAAGGAGTTTCCGTGAATATTTTAAGCCCAAAGTTCAGTGTTGCGGAGATGCCACCATAGTTAAATCTATGACACATTGTCCCCCTCTAGGATGAATTCCAGCCCTCTCTCTCGGAGGCTAAGACTGCTTAGATGCTAAGAGTTGCTTCTCCCCCTCGAGAGCTGAAAGCCATAGATCCACAGAGCGTCTCAGCAAGGAGTCATGAATCCATCAGCCACGTCTTCTGTGTGGGACACCCAGAAAGAATCTGAGACTGAGAGGCACAAGCACCCTCTGGGAATTCAGCTTCCCCAGTGTGTCCCTGCTCACTGGAGCCTCACTTCCCTGGACAGGACCGCCACCTCCTCAAACCTTCATTTTTGGTTGAACAGACCAGTTGAGCACCTGACTGCAGCACCCTTGTGATGCACACTGCAGTGACTCTAATCTGCTTGTAGCTTAAAGCACATGCCTTTGGAGTACTATAGAAGCAATGCTTATTCAGTAAAGATGAATTTCACAACTAAGAAAAGCTCAGGCTGTCTCCATTTAACTATAAAAGCCTCAAGTTTATCCTTTTTCATGACTGAGTAGTACTCCATGGTATTAAAAATATCACATCTTTTTTAATCCATTCCTAGTGATGGGCATTGGTTGTTTCCAAGTTTTATATATTACAAATTGTGCTGATATAAACAGGGATGCACATATATTGCTGTGTCATCATGTTTTCAATTCTTATGGGAAAATACGCAGAAGGAGAACAGCTGGATTGAATGGGACCTCCAGTCCTAGTTTTTTGAGGAAGTTCCACACGGATTTCCACAGTGGTTGTACCAGTCTACACTCTGATCAAAAATGGAGAAGAGTTCCTTTTTCCTACAGCCCCGCCAACATTTGTTATTTGTTGACTTCTTGGTGATAGCATTCTTTCTGGAGTGAGATGGAATCTCAGTGTTGTTTTACTTTGCATTTCTCAGATGACCAGTGATGCTGAACATTCCTTCATATATTATTTGCCATTTGTATTTCTTTGTCTGAGAAGTGCATGTTCATCTCAGATGCCCATTTTTGATTTAGGTCTTTGAATTTGGAGGGCCTGATACTTTTCAGTTCTTTATGTTCTAGATAAAATTACTTTTGTCTGAGGGACTGTTGAGTTTTCTTTTCACTCTTTTGATTTCTTTTGATGTGCAAAAACTTTTTAATAAGATGAGATCCCAATTGTAGATTCTTTGAAGTACTTTCCACGCAGTTTGTGTTTTGTTCATGAACTCTTTGCCTACGCCTATGTCTTCAAAATTTCCACTTACCTTGTTTTCCAGTAGAGTTAGTGTTTTTGTTTTAATATTTAGATCTTTGATCCATCTTGACTTTAGTTTAGTGCATGCTGATAGACACGGGTCTAAATGCAACTAGAAACCACATTTATAAGTGAAGTAAATCAGACTCACATGTGTAAATATCATATTGTCTCCCTAGTGTAAATAAAAACAGAGGTAAATGAGATCCAAAATGTACAATAGATATTGTGAAAAAGAAAGGACAAGAAAGCGCTCAAGGGAGCAGTCACCATGGGGGACAGGAAGAGAACCAAGAAGCCAAACGACACCTTCCTGTGAGCCTGCTGGTGGGCGGGCTGGGAGACAAGGAGAGCAGACAACCCCATAAGCAATGGGCTGACTCAAAGGAAGTCAGGCCGAGATGACAGCAACTGAAATTTAAAAAATAATAACTTAATGCTTGTATTGTCTGATTGACTTTGCAAATCTAAAGCGGGTAGTCTGAGCATCTATTTGTAGGATAACAATATGCATTGTAGCAACTGTGGGGGATTTCCTTCTGTCTTGCTTTTGAAATCCAATGTTTTGTTCCATTTTATAGTTTTGTTTTATTCCTGTATCTGATATCCTGAGCAACTCTTTTGAAGATAACAATATGCAATATAGTTACCATCATTAAATTCCTATCATGTTGCTCTGAAAACCTATGTAGCTATTGTTGCTCTTTGTTGTTGTTGTTGTTGTTATTTTGTTTCTGTTGTTTTTTTATTTGTTTGCTTCTTGACATTTCTTTTTTTCTTTTCTCTTTTTAAAATAAAAAAGAAAATGCTTAAAAGGAAAGAACAACTGGAATAAGGGAAAGAAAAAAAGAAGGAAAAAGATTATATAACTACACATTTATATATATGTGTTTGTGTATTTAAATACATAAAGAGAGATAACTGTACTACTAATCTCTGTTAGTTCATCAAAAAAACATTTGTGTTTTCATTGTCTGATTGTTTGATCATTTTTTCAAGCCTGTATCTTGTAATCTGAATGACTACTTTCACGATAATAATATGCAATATATTAACTAGTATTAATTTTCTATTTTTCTTTGAAATTCTGTATTGTTTTAATCCTTTTCTTGGTTTTGTTTTTAAAATTAAAAAAGAACTCAAACCAAATTAATGTTGTCTTTCACTCAACAATTCACAGATAACATCCATAAATATTTCCATGTGCTTTTTGCGATGAATCTCTAACTTCTGGACATATATGTATTCTTTCTTTCTCATTTTTTAAGTTAGAACATGCTAGCTCTACAGAATGAGGAATTTCATTCTGACATATGCACTTTGATCATCTTCATCTCCACTACCCAATGTGCCCTCCTTTCTTTCCTCTCTCTGATTTCCTTCCTCCTCCTAATAGTCTTTCTTTTTATTATTATGCCATCTTTTTACTGTAGGCTTCACTTATGTCAGAAAACATGCAGTACTTGTCTTTCTGAGCCTACCTTATTTTACTTAGCATAATGATCTCCACTTTCTTGCAAATAGTGTGATTCCATTGTTCTTCATGGCTGAATAATACTCCACTGCATATATACCACATTTTCTTTATCTGCTCATCTGCTGACAAGTACCTAGGCTAATCCCATGGCTTAACTTCTGTGAAGTACACGGACAGGCAGGTATCCCTACAGCACGCTGACTTTAATTCTTTCTTACTTGATAAATATACTTTCTGCATTATAATTTGCCTTTTCACTTAATATATCATGAACAGCTTTCTGGGTCATTAAATATGTGACAAAAAATGACTTTGATCATTTTATAGCATTGTCACATGAATGTACTTTTTAAAAACCTAGTGTTTACTGGCAAAGTCATCTATTAAAGTGAGAGCTCTTGTACCCATTTATGACATGTGGAAAATGCTGAGGCACGTGGCTGGCTTCTGCACTCAACCTAGTATGCTTTGAAAAGGCTGGGTAAGGAGGAGACACTCGGAGAAAATTGGAAACAAGGCTTTTGTAAATGGGGAGGAGACAAGAAGAGAAAAGGGGGTAGAAAATAAAAAAGAATTAAGACATGTTATGTACAGGTACAAGTTCCCTATGATGAATGTGACTATTATTTATGGCAAATATGTACTAATAAAAATAAATTTTAAAAGAGGGAGAAAAGTTCATTTAGTTATGGAGTGGAAGACTACAAAACATGGGAAAAAATTAAATCGGGAACAATTTGATCTTAATTTGCTTCTCTAATACTTTTAAATTCTTTTTCTGGTTTAAAGAAATTCACTGGGAATGACAGTCAATACCTTGTGGGTTTGTTGAATACAAGAAAAATAATGGAGAACCAAATTTGCAAGCTCACACTTAAAGAAGAGGCCTCGACCTCTTGTCAAAATACTGGGAGAATTAATGCACATTCACATGTTTTAAATAAGAATAAAATATTTTGAGACTAGTATTTATCTGTTGTCTTTTATAATGCTTTGCTTGAACCGTTTTCAGTTAACTGACTGATAAACATGCTTAATTGCATTGGATAAGAGGATTTACAATCAATAGATAACCTTAAGGGAAAAAATCTTTATGAACAGGATGTAGCTATCATTAATTTGTTTTCAAAACAATAACAAGCTATGTTGGATCAAATGTACTGCAAAAATAAATCAAATGTGAGTAGTTTAAGTGGATCATGACCTATACGGGCAATTTCAACTTACCCTTTTATACATGATATAAATGGTATTTCATCCTTAGCTAAAATCCCTTTCCTGAAAAAGCCCTTTTGAAAAAACTTGTTCCTTATCTGCAGTCAGGAAAGCTGCTTCTCATTTTTAAGAGACATATCTAGGGTATTAATGCTCCAAAACATCTTCCCTTTGGGCAGATAATATGGACAAAAATTACCAGGATTAGATAATATCACCGATGGGAGGGAGGTATTCTTTCTCAAGTTTGAATCAAGCAGTCATGAAAATCAAAGCTAAGACTAATTTTCATTTCCCAGTCTCTCTAAATGATAGGGAAACCTTGATCACAAAAAGTGTCCTGTTTTGCAATAGAAACTTACATAGAAGTGGCTATATAAATGAAACAGCATTGATTTGGAGAGTTATCGATTTCTTCTGCGTTATGTGACATTTTCATTATTACAGTTTTTATACAGTAACAATGGACTATACTTCTTCTGAAGCTGTTTAGCAACACTGGTCATTGTTCTATTATAAGGCTTTGAAAGCAAATCACTTTTACCGACTGTTAATATTATTAGGATACAAATGTTCTTATTTATTATCAAGTGTAATTTTCTCTTTAGATTCCCTTTTTCTTGGTGGGTCATTTAATTATTTCCCATTTCCACAGTCAAACATCTGTGCTGATTTCCATTCCACCCAACATCTTCCTTCGTTCTTTCTCTTTCTGCTTCAATTATAAGTTTGCTAAAGCTAGGATCTCCACTCAGATCTTGGACCTTTGTAATTAATTTTAATCAGGCTTGTTAACACTTTTTTAATATAAGAAATAAGCAAATATGTAACTAAAAAGCCGTTTATGTCTTTTATGACGGTAACAAATATGCAATTAAAAACTCCTTCTCTGTGTGACTTTGCAATAAATTAACTTGTTTTGTCACTATTGTCCCTGTATAATGTCATTTACTCTGGAGTTTTGACAGTCAGATTTTTTTTTTATCCTTGGTAAAATTAGCAAGTAATATTAAGATCTAAGAAATGACAATTAGTTGGTGAATTAGGTGGGATATACAATGTGTTAATTATTGAGGGACCAGGCTGCATGCAATTAAAATTTAGCATCCAGATAATGATAATGTAGTAGACTTCTTGGTATCTAATGAAGTTGAAAATGTTCATTACCAATAAATTAATTCTCAGTTGCTTAGCCAATCTTTAAATACAGAGGGCTGGATCATAATAATCACTATTGTTCACAAATAGAATAATAACATGATGTCTTGAAAATCTGTGAGGACTATCATTTTATTGTTAGAGTTCCCTGCATACCAACCGGCAACCTTTCTGAAGACTCAGAAACGTTATAGCTATAGAAGTATTTGCTCATCTTAAAACATTCTTTCAAACTATCTAAAGATCAAACAATGAGACAAGAAAAAAAAGACATCAACAGGGGAAGATGGGTCAGAGTAGCCCACAGAGATCCAGTAGACCTTTAACGTTTTAATAGTGATTCAACAAATCTCATTTTAGCTCGAGTTTAACACACTGAGAATTCAGGAAATCAGTACCAAAATGAATTTCTTATTGTTATGGAGTCCTTGCTCTGCTTAGAGCTGAAGAATCAGTGTTGTCCTCAGGAGATCCCAGTATTGTAGGAGTCAAATCCAAGTATGTGTCAGTATAGCATAATAGCTGTCATGGGGTGGAAACAAATGCATTGCTTAGTTCTGTGCAGCCCCTCTGGCTGCTGATCACAGGGCAGACAATGGAAAACAACAGCAAAAACACGGAGACCAGTCATGGTCCACGTGAAAAACAGTGACGGCTTGTACCACAGTAGTAGCAGCAGAGAAAGAGAAAAGGAAAAGGCTTATAAATATATTTTGGAGATAGAATTGCATCCAAGATGTGGTTTAAGAAACTAGAGAGATGGTACCGTTATTACCTGATTTGAGGAAAATCAGGTTAGATGGAAATCTCAAGAGGCCTGATTGGGGTTTGTGACGATTACAGCAACTACAGGAGATGTGAATGAGGAACTGTGATGGCCTGGAGTTGAGAAGTAAGATTTGGTTGGAGATGGAATTTGGGCAGTCAGCGACACATAGGTGACTCTGAAGCCCTAGAATAGGTGAAGATGCCTAACTGGAAATTCAAGAGAGAAAACAAATCCTGGGCAGCAAAAGAACTGCAACATTCAGGGCACACAATGGAAGAAGAAGAATTGGCAAAGGAGACTTAAAAAAAAAAAAAGGAGCAACCAGAGAACTCTGCAGGTTAGGCTAGCACAGCACAGGAACCCAAAGAGAGAGAATTCTCAAGTAGAAGGGGACAGGTAATCCCATGGTTCTGCTGGGGTTACTCACTGCAGCCTTGTTAGAACAGCAACAGATTAGAAACATCCAAAAGCCCCATAGTGTGAGATTGAAGAAAAGGAAAGCTATGCGTGCCTTCCAAAATAAACTGTTAAAAATTCCCTTGAGTGCCATCAAGTTCTCTAGCATGTTTTCAAAAAAAAAAAGAAGGAGCTATATAAAGAGTTACTATAATATATATTATTTCTGAAAGATACAAAATCAGATGGTCATGTTTAGACATAGACATGGAATGATTCAGTGGTATAGAACAGAGAAGATTGTTTTTAACCCTAATAGTGTACTTTATGCTATGTACCTTAACTAATCAACATCAAATATTATTTGTTGATGTTTATTATTACATTGTTTTTGTCATCCTTTATCTCCAAGAGTTACACTGTTTACATTGCCTTAAGATCACATCTATCACAGTGATTTGGATAATTCTGTGCATAATTGGTTTCTATAGTCACTTTTGGTTCTTTTTACACTCTTAACCACATCATTCCTCATTCATGAAGATTTTACTCTGTTTTAACTGCTCTTTGAGCTACAGTATATGTCCAGGTAATTTTATCACATAAGTATATTTTCTGAGTCTTTAAATCTGTAAGAATTACTTTCTGTTGCTTTCGTACAAAAATAACAATTTGGTAGAGGTCTTTGTTTAAGATCCACCTAAAACAGAGCCTGAGGCAAGGACTTAGACTCACCATTGGTTATTTTGGACCTGTTCCCAGGAAACAGGAAAAGACAGGGAAGAAGGAAATACAGTGGATTCATGACTGAGTTTGTGCCACTCTCAGAACCTGGGATTCCCAACTAGGGACCTCTCTGGAACCACACAGAACATGCCCCCCAAGAATGGAAAGCCAGGAGATTCATCTACCAACTTTCTTCTCCTACTGGCCAAAAATTGCCACCTGAAACACTAAGTAACCCCTTTTCAATCTGACTCTATAGAAGTAGCTTTGTAAAAAGTCCTTTGGCAGAAAATTGCCCTAATGAGCTTGAAGTGAGAAGCTGACAGCTTGTCCAGGAAATGCCACCTCAACTGCCACCAAGGGCAACTAAATTACACATGGCCTGAGAAACGTGGTACATAGCACAAAGGCTTCTGCTGCAGCTGACCACAGAATTCTTGCATTGTAGCTATGTACTCCATTAAGTGGAAATTTTTTATATATATTAAATTATATTATATTATATTATATTCAACAGAATTCAATTAAGTGAGAAACAATTAGTGACTCTGCAATCAGGCAGTCTCTGGAGTCAGAATGGCTCCTATACCCCATAGGCAGGCCATATTTACAACAAGAAAAAAGGAAGTGACATACAGAAAATAAAAGTAGGGTAGAAAGACAGCTCCAGTCAGTTAGAGCTCACATCTGTCTTATTCGAACATATAAGTCTGCACAGTTGCCACCTGTGATTGAACAAGCACTGACTTTTTACTATAAGATGGATGTAAAATCACTGTATATTACAAGCACATGCTAATAAAAATTTTATTTAAATTTAAAATAGTAAAAAATACAAGAGTAGGTTGCAATCTGTTTATACATTTCATTAGGTTACAATGCCCTGGGTTTGGAGAAACTTTTAGGCCAAACTCAAAATACATGTGCAGGCAGCTTTCGGTTAAACAACAATTCTCAAACTTCCACGAATGTTATCTCCTCTCCTATGGACTCTCATACGGCAGGAAAGTCCGGAGCCAGCTTGCTGTCTATTCCCACTTCTGGTAATTAGGATGAATTTAAGATTTAACAAGATTTAAGGCACTGATGTTTCTCCAGGTCTTGGCATTTAAATTCACACCTGATAAAATTTTTCAGCAGTGTCGATTCTACTCTTTTCTTACCATATTTTAAATTCTATTTTGGCATCATCTGTTTCCATATATTTTCTCTTACCTGTGCCAGCATGTGTTCTATTTTGCTCTGTCTAGTTACCTTTCCAGGCTCTCCAGAGAAGTTGTTCCTGGCACAACTGCCCACCAGGCAGGACCAGGTCCCCTGCCAGGTAAGGATGGGATGAGGACTTCACCCCCACTGCTGTGAGATGCTTCATAGGAGGAGTCGTCTGAATCCTGCGTTCACTTCCTGAAGGACAAGGTAGTTTTAGGTGTGTGTAACCTGTGAGCCACACATGGCCCCACACTCAGGGGGACCCTGCACATGGTCCTTCTGTTGCCACCTTGAAACCCTTAATACATTTTTTAATTAGTTTCCTGTATTTTCATTTTTACTGGAGTTTATGTAGCTGATCCTAACCCAAAGTTATTCTGGTGATTTGTGGCATAAAAGTGACCCTCTTTAAACCTGATTAGAGACCCTGTAATAGTGGTCATGCTCTACCGACTCCACTCAAAGGCTGCCAAGAAGGATAAGAAACTTCTACTATGTGAAACTACAGAGAAATGTCCAACAGAAGTCCAGAGGTCCAGTATCTGACCTTGCCAAACCAAACACCAGTCTGCTCATAGGCTGAGCCAACCAGGTTCCTCCACTCCAGCTGTGAACCCAGTGAGCCCTTATAGTCTTGACCTGGATTTAGTCTATCACTAAAAAGCACCCTATCTCACTTTCTGTTACCTTCCCTGAATATCATCCTTGCCCAGGCTTTCCAGGATGACAGATATCACAGATCCCATGAGTCAGTCCACCAGGCCAAGGCCTGACTCAATGGATTCCGATAGGCCACTTCCAAACCAGCTCATATCGGCACTGGAAAATCAGAACCCACCTTTTCAATAAAACCCTGATAAACAGAGTTCATGTTAGCCTGCTGGCCTAACAATCTAAATTATATTTATTTGCTAACATGAATCTTTTGGTCTAATAAAAACAATACCTAACAAACCAGATGCTGTGATGGGAAGATGGCCTGCCACTTTGAAAATAAATGTCAAGTCTTTACCTCAACATTTATTTTTGGTAAATGCAGCGCCTCTGTCTTGGCATTTAAATAGCAGCAAGAGACCTTAATCAGACCAATGGAGGACTCCGGCAATGGCTAGAGAAAACAATTGACTTTTGTCGACTAAAAAGAAGTTCAAAGTGTAATGCTGACTACTGTGTATCCCCTGGGGTGGCATCTGGGGGAAGAGGAGAGAGAAGTGATTATCCAGCCATTTGGATTTGTTTGTGCATTTGAGCCAAAAGAAATGACCTTACTGTGTCCTTTCTTTTGTGGAAGGAGCCCTGTAGGGTTAATTCGCTCACTCTCTTTGTATGCTCAGAGCCTGCATCCCCAAACACCACCAGCACAAGCGAAGGCCAAGCACCCCCAACATACCCTGCAAGGCCAGAAATGAGAATCAGAGATCTAGAATGCGTGGTCTGCCCAGATTAATTTGGAAGGAATACATTTGCTCTTTTAAGGCTTCTCCACACTGTGTCATGAGAAACATCAACAACAAAACAAAAGATGCCACATTCCCTAATGATTGTTAGCATTCTCCCAATCAACACTTTTCTCAGGGTCTTAAAGCACTCTTCTCCACTAGCCAGAGGTTGTGTTGGACTGCCAAAACCAAAATGCAGCTCATGATTAAACTGTTTGCGTGTGGTTCTAGTGGCCAAGGACTCTGATTGTTCAGTCTGCTGTGTGGCTGCTTCTTTACTTGGATCATGGAAGCACAACAACCTCCCTAAGCCATTTAAAAATAACAGAAAGAATAGGTCCCTTAACTAGGAAAACAAAGTGATTATTTTCATTACAAATGAAAATAAATCAAAACCATCCAGATGTCCCTGTTTATCCTTGGTCCTGGGACATAGCTTGCCGAAGGACAGGACAAACACCTCCATCGCCCTGGCCCCCCTGCTGCAGCGGCTTCCGCAGAGCAGTCGTCCCCCGCCCCAAGGCTTCCTGGGCAAGCAGGGGACACCTGCCAACCTGCAAACTTCGAATTACTACTGGTCAGATGCACAGGAGACAAATGCCATTCAGGGTGCTCTAAGAGCCACTAGGAGCATCTGCCATCTTCCAGGGAGCATTGAGCTATGTGTGTCCATCCTCTGAGTGGGATAGTGATCTTTGTAAGATTCTAATGGCCAAAGATGCTAAGCAAGGGCTATTTGGAGGTGGACTTTTATTTTTAATTTTTGGAAACTGTGGCTTTAATAGGTGGGGGGCTTGGCAAAGAAAAAGGTGCTATTTTCTCCCTTCCATTAGCATCTTTCTTTACTCCCAGAATACTGGCTAGTCCTGGAGAAGAACGCGTGTTGTCAGCATGGCTCAGTGAAAGCAGCTACACATGGAGAGTCACCTTCTCAGTGATTCTGAGCCTGTCTTACAGGCTCATGGATTCTCCTTGAGATTTGTGAGAAACATGGCATGTAAAGTACATATGTAAACGAGAAGGAATAAATCCATCAGAGGAAAACCAACTGTCCCTGGTGAAAGGCTCTGGGGTGTCACACCCTGGGCTGAACACGCTGTCACTTGGTCTTTCCTAGTTCACAGAGGACACACAAGCTCAGAGCATGCACTTCATCATCCAGACACCTGGTGAGTGTCATTGTCAAGACTGCACTGGCAGCTCATCACCCAAGGGTTCCTACTCCCTCCACGGTACCAATGACTGCCCTGAGGGTGAGCCTCACCTGCTGACTCAGAGCTGTGTGTTCCATGGCCATGTAGCCTGAGTGATCAAAGAGGATCCTGCCCTTGGGAGAGTCGTGGACTTGGCTTAATGATCTGCCATCACCACCTCAAAATTCTTTTTTTTTTTTAATTTAAAGAGAAACAAAAGCATGTAAAGGGTAGAGATAATACAGAATTCAAAAAAAAAAAGATAAACAATAAGAAATCACTAGTTAATAAATTATATATTATCCTCTTAGAAATAGTTGTTCAAGTTACAAAGTTAAAGCATACAAAGTAGATACCCAAACAGTGAGAGTGTAAACAGCTACACATGCATGAATCTCTGCATGTATTTCCATCCTTTCTGTATTAGAGGGAAAAACAAAACTTAGCAAGACAAAACAAAACAAATTCCTATAAAAACATGAAACCAAAAAGTCATATAAAACCACAGTACAAGGTAATCTACAATGATTACTGTGTTGTTTCTTATTATCTTCAATAGAATGTCTATATCATCAGGCATAATTGAATATAGCAGTGTAATTGAGTATAGCAGTAAATAACAATATCAGTAAAAGTAAAACATTGTAGACAGTATAAAACTTCAAAGGCAGGTAATAATCAAACCAGAGTGGATATTCTAGTGGTTCTTGTCATCTTAAGTGCAGTTGCCTATACTCTCAGACTTGATACTATCAATCATAACAGCTTTGAATAAAATCTATCAATACAAAACAGTGATCCAACAAACCAGATTCGACTATGATCAGTCATGGTAAAACAGTGTAAGTTTTACAGAGCTTTAGATTAAGTTAATAGGAAATTAAGGATGATTACCATACTATATCCTGTCATTTTCGGGATTACTGTCTGTGCCCTCAAATCTAGTACAGGTAGAATGACTGGAACAGAATGTAATACATCTAGGCAGAGTAGTGTGAGTAATGTGGGTTTTAAATCCTAGTGCACTATTAACAAGATAGCATATCAAGGCCATCTATGTTAGAGTTTCTAGTTATCCTTCTTTGCTTCATTTCTGCTATGCTATTTTTCTGCCTTTGTTTAGTTTTCTCTTTCATTCTACTGCCTGCCCCATTCATTGAGGCCTTTCTACCACTGTTCCTAAAATCCTGGTATTTTTTTTTCTCTCTCTAGAATGTCCTTCAGTATTCTCTGTAGGGTTGGATTGGTGGTCACAAACTCACCCAGTTCCTCTTTGTCATGGAAGCATCTTGTTTCTCCATTAATTTCTAGTGACAGTTTTGCAGGGTACATCAATCTGGGCTGGAGGTTATTTTTTTTCAGGGCTTGGAAGACTTCGCTCCAAGCTTTTCTTGATCTGATGGTCTGTGTCAAGAAGTCAGCCGTGATCCTGATGGGCTTACCTTTATAGGTAATCTGTTTCTTTTCTCTGATGGCTTTTAATATTCTGTTTTTATATTGAATTTCTGATATCTTGATTATTATATGTCTGACTGTAGATCTGTTTTGGTTGTAGGTGGCTGGAGTTCTGTATGCCTCACACAACCAAATGTCATTTTCTTTTCCTATGCTTGGGAAGTTTTCCTTAATTATTTCTGTGAATAGCCTTTGTAATTCACCTGTATGTATTCCTGCTTCTTCATTCACATTTATTGTTCTTAAATTGTAGATTCTCTTGTCATCTTCTAGCCTTTGTATTGTTACTGCCTGTTTTCTTGTTGTTTTTAAGAGATCTTTCCTTTCATGATCATACATTGCAAACTTGTCTTCAAGTTTTGATAGTCTATCCTTAGTTTCTTTTAAGGAGTTTTGCCAGCTTTCAATGGAGGTTTTAATTTCCTGGTGGTCTCTTTGAATCTGCTTCATGTATTCAATATTTTCTTTATATTCTTTATCGAATGTTTCTCTCCTTTTTTGTGTGTTCTTCCCTTCTTCCGTCTGTATCATCCTGAGAGATGATTCCTGAGAGCATTTCTTTTATTACTCTACTCATATCCTGCTTTACCTGATTTAATATTTCAGTTTTGAGCTTGTCTACAAGGTCCCGAAGGTATTTCTTAATGTCCATTGTAGCCATGTCTGATGTTATGTGTTTGCCACTTTCTGTCTCCCTTGTTTTTCCTTCTCCTGGGTCAGTGCTTTCAGGGTTCTGGGCTGGGGGCCTCCTCCTGCCTCTCTCTCCTGTCATGGCCCTGGCTTCCTCCACACGGGTTACAGTGCAGGTCCCAGCCCCCTTTCCTGTTGGCCACGTTTCCTCCGAAGCACGCTGACAAGAGAACTTCACCCTCTCCTGCCTGCTCTTGTCACTGAGGTGTAAGCAGCAGCTGCATATGCCTGCCCCTTCCCACTGAGCCAGCCAAACTTCAGGTGCCTTCACCCAGTTAGTGGGTGCTAGGCACAGGAAATCAATTTGGGACAGCTCATTGGTGCCCGGCCAGGGGTGCGGCCCAGTCCAAGCAAATCCCATGAACCTGCTCTGGGGAGGGAGCAACCAACTGAAGTCACTGTCATTCCCAGTTCAGGTTCCTCCTGCCCGATTCCAACATGTCACCCATTTGGTTGCACCCTTCCTGTGGAGAGGGGGTCTCATTCCCAGCACTGACCGTGGATTAATGAAGGTCCCTTCACCAGCTCCACTCTCCGCTGGGCTCACCAACCCCCAGCTTCAGTGCTGCTGTGCTTCCTGTGAGTGGCGGTGGGAATGAGTTTGGGCCACTCTGCCGTCCGGCGGGGATTCAAGCTGGTACAAACTTGGCAGGTCACCATGAAAATGCTGTGTCCCATAATTTTTTTAGCTGTTTCAGTTGCAGTCCCAAAGTGATGAGCTTTTTTATGTTTTAATTTCTTCCTGTGTCAAGAGGATCCATCTCTCTCTGTCTGGGTCTCTCTAGGGTGTTTTATTCTGGTAAATGAGTTGTTTCTCTGGGGAGGCTTTGTATTTTGTTGCTCACTGATCGGCCATCTTGTCTTCTTCCCACCTCAAAATTCTTAATGATTTTTAATACTTCCTCCTGCACTTTCATTTTGTAGCAAATGTCACAACCAGTCCTGATTGCAGGTCTTCTCTGACCTCCCCTTTCCATGCTTTCCCCATGGGCCACATTCTTACCCTGCCTCTCTGAGACCCACATCTACATCTTTCTTTAAATCACTATTGATATCTATTCAGGAATGGTATAGAGAATAAGAAACAGGCACATCTGAATACCATGCTATTGCTTTGACCACCATGATAACTCAGCAATGGAACAATCTTGATTTTCATTTTACTGATGAGGAAACTGAGACATTGAGAAGTTAACTTCCCGCAACTGATGAGGATTGAACTGGCACTTAAACCCAGACCTATCTGTGTTGTTTTTTTTTTTTTTTCATTAAATTATGCTTCCTCTTTTATCCTTTCTGCTGATCCAACTTCTAGGCA
Source organism: Hydrochoerus hydrochaeris (assembly GCA_004027455.1). NCBI lineage: Eukaryota > Metazoa > Chordata > Mammalia > Rodentia > Hydrochaeridae > Hydrochoerus > Hydrochoerus hydrochaeris. Next base: position 123,077 of record PVLA01005410.1, on the reverse strand, counting down.
AGGGGCTGGCAAACTTTTTTCTACAAAGGGTTAGACAGTAAATACATCTAAGTTTTATGCACTACAGGCCTTTATTGTGACAACTCCTTTTTGCACTTTGCCATTGTAGCACAAAAGTAATCAGAGACATTACATTAAGAGGCTGTGTTCCAGAGAAACTTTGTCCCCCAAAAATGTCCATGGGCTGTGATGTACCAGTCATTATTCTATATTAACTACTACTCAAGAGCCCCTTATAGCTTCTGTTGCTTAACATGGTCTCTTCTGGTTTTAGTTTCCATACTTGGTGAGGCAGAAACTCAGAAGGAAATAGAATTCCACTCAGGTGGTGCAACTCAAGAGACATTAATGATACATGGGCATAGGCAGCTTAAAAGAACCAGCAAGCAGGTTTAGTGCCCAGAGATGAGAAAAAGGGGGCTGCTATTGCCAGCCCCTAACCCAAGTGGCAAAAAAGAAAGCAGCATTATAGGTGACCAGTGGAACCTGGTGCCAAGGATAGAGGCTGCCAGGACAGCCATAGGCATGGCATAATGCTGCCACTTTTAGAGATGTGCAACCAAAGCAGAGAGGCAGAGAAAAAGCACTCAGCCTCTCTCTCTTTCCACCCTATGGTTTCCTTTTGGCCAGACCCTAATGGAAGCCAGCCAGGAAGGATGCCCTCGCAAAGCCAGGTGGAAAGGGCAGCCTTTGGGAACATGGAGCAAGCAGTGAGATATGAAGAATGAGCTGAAGTTGGGCAAATAGAATGGCCATCATTCTCCTTTGTCTTCTGTTCCTTGCATCCTCAACTGAACGTAACACTTAACATCCATGTGTAGTTTGCTTCTGTAGCTCCTGAGAGAATGGTAAAAGAGTACTGGGCACACAGTAGGTGTTTTTCATGCAACGCCTTTCCACAGCTGACCCTGAGGCACAGAAAAGCCTAGAACCCTTCATTCTATTACTGCAAGGTCAGTGTCTTCACTGACCTTTAATCCAAGACCCTTCAGAAAGCCCAGGCTTGCTGAATGGGGGTTGTTCCTCCTACATTGCTGGCAGAGGGTTTCCTTGAGGAGCAACTACCCAGAAGAGGACTTTTGAGACTCATATGGCCTTAGAAGTAAATGAGTACTAAAACCACTTCACCTTGTTTCCTATGTTTAAAAACACGTGGATTATTCCTGGTCAGCCTGGGTTGTAACAGAATATCTATAAAGTCCTTTCTCTGCTTTCTGCAAAGAATTTAGCTCTCAGAAAACATCTTGACATGATACTTCTAAAACTATCTAATAGTAAAAACAATGAACAAGCAGGACATTGAAATTAAAACATTTAGAATAGGACTTGATATATATATATATATATATATATATATATATATATACATTTGGAGTGTTTTGTTTTTTGTTTTTTGGTACCAGGGATCAAACTCATGACCTTGCAAGGTACCTTTGGGCTGAGCTAAATCTCTGGCTATATAATAAATTTAATAATTTAATGTTTCCATAAAGAATGCATTTAACTGGAACTGAAAATGAAACTGTTGCAGACAGGGTTTATAAAAGAATAGATTTAATACAGGACATATAATTTATAGAATTATTTTACAACATTCACTCAAAAAAAAATGTCAAATGCAGAGTAGTACAAGAGATCTGTCCATGTGCTAAAGACCCAAATAATCCAGCCAAGGGCCTGGGTCCCACAGCAACATCCTCCATGAGTCCAGCTGAAGACCTAGAGCCCATCACAATGTCCTCCCCAAATCCACCTGGAGGCCTAGAGCCCATCACAATGTCTCATGCAAGTCTGTGTCAAAGATCTGTACTGGGAAGGTCCAAAGGTCAGTGGTGGAAGCTAGAAAGTCTGCACCAGCAGGATGCAGGATCTGTACCAGAAGGGTGAGGGATCTGCACCGGAGCCAGGAAGTGACAATCAAAAGAAGGACCAGAGCTCCCCTGAAGAGAACCACAGCCATCCTCAGTGACAGCAGGACCTCAGCTTCTCCAACAATGAGAACAGCTGAGTTCATATCATTAAAACCAGTGCAACAAGCTTCTCCAGGAGAATCAACAGCATACAACTTCCTTTCCAGTTCTGCTTTTACACTGTTGGCAACAGTCCTCAGGAGAGCCTTCCACACCCAGCACCACACTGATTCAGTTCAGCTGAATTTTATAAGTTGGCCACTAGTTAATCCACCACAGCAACTGCTATAGCCAATAGCCCCAAAATATCTGTTCTCTACTTCTCTCTTTTAGTATTAAAGCTGTCCCACTTCCTTTTCACATGTCAAGGTCAAGGTCACATTCACCAGCTTCCCTTGTGTCTGGGCAAGGGTACATGCCCACAGCCCAGCCAATCAGACACAAGCAGTAGTGACTTATGTGACTCTGGTCATGACCTCTATAAAAGAAGTCACTGAGCTGCCAATTCTCTCTTTCCCTTTCGAGGGCTGGAAGGTCAGCATGGTTCTCTGAAACCAACCTTACCATGTCCTAGAGAGCAACACTCTGGAAATGGCAGAATCACAACCAGAAGGATCCTGGAAACTGGGGTGACTCCACAGAGCCAAGAAGCCTGGTTTAAGCTATTAAATTTTAAGGTTACTTTGCAACAAATATTTAGTCTACATCCTAACCAATACAAGGCATAAGCACCTCAGAGGTATTTTATTTTCCACATACCAGAAAGAATTCCAGTACACACCTGCTGGTATTGGCTCAGCAGGCTCTTAGGATGTCAGGACTGAACTCTATGGTTCTCCTGAACTTTCACTTATGACCCCAAAATGGCAACTGTAGCTCCAGTTATCATGTCTGTATTTCTGAAGGAGAAGAAGGAAAAAAGGAGAGGACAGAAATAAAAGTCTTTCCCAAGAAAGAAGTTAAAGTGTCATTATTCAGAGATGAGATGATACTCTACATAGAAGACCCCAGAAACTCCACCAAAAGACTTCTAGAATTAATAACTGAAGTCGGTAGCCTACCTGGATACAAAGTCAACACTGAAAAATTAATAGCATTCTTGTACACAAACAACAAACTCAGTGAGAGAGAAATTAGGGAAACAACACCCTTCACAATAGTATCCCAAAAAATCAAGTACTTAGGGATCAATCTAACAAAGAAAGTAAAAAGGCTATACATTGAAAATTATAGTACTCTAAAAAAAGGAGATCAAAGAAGGTATCAGAAAATTGAAAGATATCCCTTGCTCATGGATAAGAATCAACATTGTGAAAATGGCCATACTCCCAAAACTATTAATGTAATCCCAATCAAAATACCATTAGTATATCTCACACATCTAGAGAAAATATTCCTAAAATGTGTTTGGAAACAGAAGAGACCTAGAATAGCAAAAGGAATCCTGAGCAACAAAAGCAAGACAGGAGATATCACAATTCCTGACTTGAAATTATGCAAAGCTACTATGATAAAATCAGCATGGTATTGACAAAAAAGCAGGTCTGAGGAACAGTGCAACAGACTAGAAGATGCAGAAAACTACAAACTCAGCCACCTTAGCTTGACTTAGGGGCCAAACATGTTCACTGGAGAAAGATAGCAACAACTAGTGCTAGAAATACTGGCTTTCTGCATGCCGAAGACTAAAACTAGACCCATGCACTGTCACCATGCACTGAAGTCAAAATAGATCAAAGATCTAAATATTAAAACAGAAATACTAAATTTACTGGAAGGCAAAGTAGGCAAAAATCTCAAAGACATAGGATAGGTAGAGAGATGGTAAATAAAAACCAAACTGCACAGGAAGTACTTCAAAGAATCAGCAACTGGGGCCTTAGCTTATTAAAAAGTTTTTGTACCTCTAAAGACATCACCAACAGAGTGAAAATAAAGCCCACAGAGTGAGAAAAAAATTTAGCCAACTGTCCCTCAGATAACTTGTATCTAGAACATATAAAGAATTGAAAAAATCAGCCCCGCCCCCAAATTCAAACACTCAATTCAAAAATGGGCATCTGAGATGAATACACTCTTCTCAGATGAAGAAATACAAATGGCAAATAAACATATGAAAAAATGTTTAATATCATTGGTCATTCAAAAAATGCAAATTAAAACAACATTAGGATTCAATCTCACCCCAGAAAGAATGGCTATCATCAAGAAATCAAGCAATATCAAATGCTGTAGGGGCTGTGGGGAAAAGGAACTCTTATCCACTGTTGGTGGGAGTGTAAACTGGTGCAACCACTGTGGAAATCAGTGTGGAGATTCCTCAAAAAAAAAAAAACTAGGATTAGAGGTTGCATTCAACCCAGCTATTCCCCTTCTGAGTATTTTCCCAGAAGAATTGAAAACACCACACCACATCAATATATGTGCATCCATGTTTATAGCAGCACAATTTGTAATAACTAAATTTTGGAAACAACCCAAATGCCTATCAACCAAGGAATGAATAAAAAAAGAAGTGATTTTTATACAATGGAATACTACTCAGCCATAAAGAAGTATAAACTCATGGCTTTTAAAGGTAAATGGTTGAAACCTGAGACCATACTCATAAGCAAAATAAATCAGATATGCATGTGTTAACATCACATTGTCTCTCTAGTATAAGAAATTGAAAGAGCGGAACTATCAGCGATTCTTGAACTCTGTATCATGTAGGAACTTCGGGTGCTGGAGAACAGGCGGCCTACTCGCCGCCCTGGTGAGCAGCTGGGGGCCTGGCAAACCACTGGCACACCAGGGCGAGAACTAGCAGTGACTCCTAAGCTCAGCATCATGTTGGAACTTTGAGCACTGGGAGAACAGGCAGCCTATGGGCCGCCCTGTTAAGCAGCTGGGGCCCTGCTGGTACATGGGCTAAGAATCAGACATTGATCCATCCCCCCCACCCTTATCAAGTAGGCACTGGTGGTCTGAGTATCTTTTTGGAGGATGAATGTATACAGGTTGACAAGTAAGGGTGATTTCCTTCTACCATCTCTTTGAAGGCAAATATTTTTATCACTGTTTTGCTCAGTTTTGATTAATGGTACTGCTTTATTCAATATTCTGTTTTTAAAAGTTCAATATTTCCTTACATTTCCCTCTATTTGACTGAAAGAGCAGCTAATGTGAACAAAATGGGCTGTACTATTGAGCCCATTGCTTGTGTCCTGGTGACCTGCTCTGAGATTCTATGGTAGTTTTATTGCAGTGCGGTCGCATGGGTTTGTTCTGTCTTGTTCTGCTGTATTTTGCTACCTTCGGAAAAAAAAAAAGTAGATAAGAAAGTAACAAAATACCTCCAAAAATCTCCCAACTCCACCAAAGCTGATCCATGGATCATGGATGAGGAGAAACTCAAAAACAAGGCAACAGAATTATATAAGGTGATTAAAAGTATATAACAACAACAAAATAAGTCAGTAAAGTACTGAGCAACCTGAAACAGGAAACAACTAAGCAGATAATGGACTTAAAAGTAAAAAGAAGAAAAGAAAGTGCTCTAGAGGATATGGCTGCATGTATGTTTGAGTGTGTAGGATTGATAACCATGTTGCTAAGTTGTTACTGGATCATTGAAATTCTTTGCAGTCTCACTCTTTGAATGTCCACTTTGTATGCTTTAATTTTGTAACTTTAACAACTAGGTCTAAGAAGACAATATGTAATTTATCAACTAGTGATTTCTTACTGCTTTTTTTTTCTAAGATTCTGTATTGTTTCTACCCCTTTTTCTGTTTTTTTTTCTCTTTAAATAAATTTTTTTTTAAAAAAAGCAAAAGGAGGAAAAGAAAGTGCTCTAAAGAATATAACTGCATGTATATTTAAGTGTGTAGGATTGATAACCATGTTGATAGTTTTTTTGTTGGATCATTGAACAGAATTGTTTGCAGCCTCACTGTTTGAATGTCCACTTTGTATGCTTTAATTTTGTAACTTGAACAACTATATCTAAGAAGACAGTATGTAATTTATCAACTAGTGATTTCTTACTGTTTATTTTTTTGAAATTCGGTATTGTTTCTACCCTTTTTTGTTTTTTGTTTTTCTCTTTAAATAAAATTTAAAAAAAAAGAAATTGAAAAAGTAAATAAGATTCAAAATGTACAATAGATGCTGTGAAAGGAGAAGAAACTGCTCAAAAAGCAAGAAACACTGGGATAGGGAAAGGAGAAAAGAAGGGAGGGAAAATCATATATATATATGATACTTAAAATAATTATACTACTAATTTCTATTAGTTCTTCAAAAAGAATGGTTTGTGTTCATATTGTTTGATCAAGTGTTCATGCCTATATCTTGTAATCTGAGCAACTACTTTGAAGATAATGAAACCCAGTACATTAACCATTAATTTCTATTCTCTTGATATGAATTCCACATCATTGTTTTCTCTCTCTCTCTCTCTCTCTCTCTCTCTCTCTCTCTAAAATAAAAAAAGTCTTTCTGGGAGTCCCCAGTGCACATCCACTTCCGCTTGACTGGCCAGGCCACGCCTCACAGAGAGTCAGTCAGCTCAGTTTCCTACTTTTCTCATATTTTGAGCCCTTATAGGCTTTGCTGCATTAAAAAATTAATACATGCTTTCAAAAATTGAAAAAGCACATTGTAAATGAATATATACATGCATGAAAACATAGGATAGTTTCAAAATAATATACATCTATCTACTTAAATACTAATTATCTGTGTGGAACTGTTTTTCTCGCATGTGTCCAGATCTTTAGCCAAGTAGTCAGTCAACTATTAGTTAAGCAAATGAACGTTAGTACTAGTTAAAAGAGGTAAGTAGTTTTTGTAGGAAAAAAGACAGCCATCCAAGGAACCCTTAATTAAAACCTCAGCTCGTAAATCAGAGAGGAGGGAAAATGAGGCTTACCCCCGTCCCCCATTCCACTGAGGGCTTTCTCCGTTCTATCTTGATACGACTATTCTCTATCACTATGTCTGTCTCTATCTCTCAATCTCTCCCTCTTCTCCGACTCTCATTTTTAAACCAAAAAATGAATGGCTTTGTATTGTGCTTTTTTACTTAAAAACTTCATTATTCGCTTCTGTCTTCATTTTGTTCTTGAAAATTTCCGTAGAAAGAGAATGTACAGCTGCCCTTCCCGAGCCCTGGAGATGAAGCAGGGTGGTGGTGTCTTTAGCACGTTGGGCCAAAGCCCAACTCACCCCATCTCATCTCCAGCTGTAAGGAGAGACCGGCTTTCAGCGTTTCAGAATATCACCCTCCGTACTCCCCTGATTTTCAAATACCAATGACTTTTGGCCACCGAAAGAGGCTCTTTGCCTCGGTGGGCCTTCCCTTCGCAGTGCAGTTTCCCGTTTTAAGTGTCTTGTGGAGAAGATGGCTCTGGCCACCAAATCAGCCTCCCAGTCTCCCTGTTTCGTTCTTCATGCCGGGACCTGGCAAGGACAGGTCCACACGTGTAAGCTCAGCCCTTCACCCTTTATTTTACTTTTAATGGGCACCATATGCAATTCATTGATGTATTGTTATCTTTTTTCTTTTCCTTCCTGGTGTTTCGCAAACTCGTCCCACCATGGCAGGCGAGCAAGTCCAGCTGGAGAACATACCCTGCCATATGAACTGGGTTCCTCTGAAGCCTTGTCTTTGGATCTACTTTAAGGTAGAGAAAGAAGGTCCTAGGGGCAGGGTGAGCAGGGGAAGCAGATTGTACGCTGCCCTCTGATGGAGGAAATGATGTCATTCTACCTTATCAAAGCGAGCCCAGGCTAGGATGTATTTATGGGAAAAAGCTGTCACTTCCAACTGAGTGCATGCTATCTACTTTAATTTCAGGATTAGTGTCATTTCATCACTGAGAATACCAAGCCTTTTCCCATTTGGTGGCATAAAGCTAATATAAATTCAAATATGTGATTCCTGGAAATAGTCATGGTCATCGAATGCTTTAAAAAATTGACACAGATCAAGAGTTGGACAATAAATTTCCTCCCTAATGAGACACCAATGAGAAAGAAAACAGTTGATGTTATACCCAAGGAGAGTTGGTTACTGAAGATTTATGGACAAATCTGTGCAAATATTGTCCTTTCCTTCCAATGAGTTTTTAATTTTGGTTTGATGGTATCCAGGTGTCTCTATTTGCCTGTGATATTCGATGCATAACATTGTAGTAATAGACATACATTTTTCTTCTGAAACTGTACCTCTTCCAGGGCTCATTCACAGCCAAATCATATACAAACACTGTTCATATGTCAGCTGTGCTTACGCATCTACACACATAGATGACATTAAATAGAGACAGGCCTCTATCCACCCACATCAGCAGATGGTGTGAAAAAGATTTTCCTTTCTACAGGTTTCCCCGGAGAAAGACAGCCTCCCCATCAAGGAACACAGAACTTCCCTGCCAAGCCTCAGAGGTTTCCCACTGCAGTCCTGTCCTGAGGATGGAGTGGTCTTTTGTGAGAAACATTTTGGGTCTTTCAACAAGGAATCTAACATTCATTTTCTGCTAATGTTCAGATAAAACCTTCCTCGCATGGGATCCTCCTGGAGGCCTGGCTTCCCCAGGCCTTTACATGCCCTGTGACAAACTATAAAGTCATCAAGAGCATGGGTTGGGATCTTTGGTAGACCCACCATAGCTCCCTAAATATTAAAATGGAGAACCAGTTTCCTGTTGCCCACATGATAGTGTCCATAGGGAGCAGAATGGTCCATTTTCTCAGGTCCAGTCCCCCTGCTGCAATCTACATGGAGTTCTTCATGGGTGCTAGAGCAGCCTGTCACCACACCACCTATTACCTTCACACTCAGTGGGCCCTATTTTGTCACAGTAGGACCATCCACACAGTCACCCCTCTTCTGGTCTGCTAAAGATCTTCCAAAGAAAGCAGAAGACATAAAAAGGGACAAGCAACCTAGGTCTTCTGCCAGGTTATCTCTTCAAGCTTCCTGGATTCTGCCAAATTATGTTTCTGGGAAAGATCAAGTGCTAGAAAGTATGTAACACACAGGAAATGCACTCCTAGCCACAAAACTCTAGCCACACGGCCATGGCACTGTTGGTGGCAGTACCAGTGGTTGTGGTGGCAATGAGGAGGAGGGTGTGGCGGTGCTAGTAGCAGGGGAGCAGTGGTGGAGTGGCAGGGATTGCAGTGGTGGCATTGGGGTGGTAATGGCTAGAGTAATTGTGTTGTGGTGTTAGATAATGGTGGTAATGGTGGTAGTAGCGATGGGAGCTGGTGGTGGTGGTGGTAGTGATCAATTATGGTGTGGTGATGCTGGTGCTGATGACCTAATGGTGGAATTTCTACATACTATTATTTCTTAACTTCAGTCCCAAAACATCTGATAAAGTATCCTACTTCTCAGAAGCAATTCTGATTCATTCTCTGCTCAAATTTAGAAGAAAAGCAAACTGAACTGCACAGGAACTTGTCTCAGAAACCGTGAGACAGTGACTTCTAGGGGAGGACTATCAGGTAGGACGATGAACCTGGAAAGAAGCAGACCACCCTGGTTTCATTTGTAACCGACCTGGAAGTGAAGGAAAATGAGATTCCAATACAGAAAATGAGCAAGACTCTCTTTTGATCCACAGTTTCTATGCTCATTGAGAATAGCCTGGGCTTTGGGCCTGACAGTCCTGGGCATGAGTCCCATGTCCTTTCTTCATGCCTTGGGAAGATGGACCGATTTCTCAAAGTTTTGGCATGTTTGCCTTTAAAATGAGGGTAACGTGCTCACCTTCTGGTCTGAAGATGGCTTGAGGTTATGGAAATAGCAACTGGATCCAGTAGGTGCTCAAGGAATGTAGATCATGTTCCTACTCATTTTACATTAAGACTATTCACAATTCCAGTAAATCCATGGTGAGTTGAAAATGTTGTCAATTGCAAATGCATTCAGTATATACCTCACCTGAAAACAGTACTGCTTAACCTACCCAAACATGCCTTACAATAAAGTTCAATATCTCACACAATGCATCCAATACTTCACTTAAAAATGAAAAAGACAATATCTTTATAGGGTACGCTTACAGAACTTGCAGCATAAAGTAAAAACTATGTAAGAAGAATACTTGTAAGTGGAAGATGAACGATACAGACCAGATCATGTTGATACTGTTTTAGAATAAAATTGAAACTCGCATGCTCCAGCCTCAGGGCCCCTGTTTACTGCTTCATCAGACACTGAGTCCTCCTCATAAAGTGCACTTGCTCTCAACTTCTTTCACTCCTTCCAAGGCAGGAAACTCTTATTTCAGATGAGATGGGGTATGTTCAAGGTGGTATGGCTGCGGACAGGACTCTTATTTTGGGCCAGGGATTTAGCTTAGTGGCTTAAGTACCTGCCTGGCAAGCACAAGGTTGTCAGTTTGATTCCTGGTGCCAAAGGAAAAGAAACTCTATTTCAAAGTCTGGTTCCTGATCTTTTTCTGGCTGGAACCTGAATTCCCTTGCTCTACTGAATGGAAACATGTTTTGGTTTCTGTTTTGTTCGATTTTAAAGTCCTGAGGATTGAACACAGGGCCTTCACACTGAGAACTACATTCCCAACCCTTTATACCTTTTATTTTGAGATAAGTTACCACATTCCCCAATATGGGTTCAGACTTTGCAATCCTTCTACCTCAGCCTCCAAACATGCTGAGATAAGAGTTTTGCTGCTAATGAAGTTTCCTTATACATAAAAATGTCTTTAATTCAGCTCTGTTCCAGAAATATACTTTTATTGGCTTTTTAAAAATTCAGCCCTTTATGCATTGTTGCATTTTATTCTTGCTTACTTAATTTGAGCAACTTGCTGCTAATCAAATCACTTGTCACTCAATATATGTCATTTTATGTACTTTTTCCTTTTCATGCTTTCCAGATTTGTTCATTGGCTTTCAAAGTTAAACTATGATGTAGTCATGATGTTATTTTTTGTATTTATTCAAGTCAGAAAGCCATTGAACAAGTTGAAACTGTAAATCTACATCTTTGAACAAATTTTGGGTCATTATTTTTCAAATAAATATTTTCCACATTCTCTTTCCTATCCTTCTTTAACTCCACATAAACATGTATCATCCTGTTGGAAATCAGATAATGGATGTCTGAAGTCACGGTGCTGTTGTTGCTGTTGTCACTGTTGTCATCTGTCTTCTTCTTCTTCTTCTTCTTTTCTTCTTCTTCTTCTTCTTCTTCTTCCTCTTTCTCCTCCTTCCCCTTCTCTTCCTCCTCTTCTTCCTCTTCTTCTGCCCTTTCTCTTCTTTCTCTTTTTCTCTCTTTTCTTTTAGGCTGGATAATGTTTTTCAAGTTGACTGACTCTGTCTCCTGTTCTCTTCTGCCGATAAATCAGTATGGAGAATTTTGATTTCACATATTTTTCAGGTCCTAGAATTCCCATTTAATTCTCTAGTTATTTGCTTCTATAGTGATATTTCCTGCAGTTGACTCATCAAGACTGTATATACATCAGTGGTCATATTTCTAATGGTTGCATTAACATTTTTGTCTAAAATTTCTAGCACATGGATCATCTTTTTAAAATTTTAATTTGTACCAGTACATGTTTGTAGCACATAATGATTAATATTGATTGTGGGGTATTAATACATGTATAGAACACATCTTCATTCTTTTTACCTCTCTTTCTTCTTCCCTCCATCTCTCAGCCCCTTCACATTTGCAAAGATCTGTTTCCCAATTTCCTACTGTTTACCTTTTGTTTTGCTCTTTTATTTATTTATACTTTGGATTTCTCATATAAGAGAAACTGTGATATTTAAGCTGTGTGTCTGGTTTATTTCACTTAACATCATAGTCCCAAGGTAAATCCATTTTCTTATAAATATATCCTTCTTTATGGCCGAGAAGTCCTCCATTGTATACAATCCCACACTTTCTTTATCCATTCATCTGTTGACGGACACGTATGCTGTTTCCAAGTGTTAGCTAATATGTATTGTGCTGCTACTGTCCTGTCTCACTCCTGGTCAGAGAACCAAAAATGTCACATCTCGGGGGTGAGTACCACAGCACTGCTGTCTAAGCAGCTCGATGGGATCTTTGTTTTTTGTTTTTTGCTTTTGTGGTACTGGAAATTGAACTCAGGACCTTGTGCTTGCCAGGCAGGTGCTGTGCCACTGAGATTTATCTCCAGCCCACTGGGATTGTAAACTCAGCCCCAATAAAAAAAATTAGAGGGATAAAGTTAATGAAAAGAAGACATATTATTTGTAAACAGGAAAAAAAAAGATAGACTGCTACTCTGATAAGAAAGAATCCGGGTAGGGAGCTCTGGAAAGGTGGAAGGCCCATGGGCCTTTGCTCCTGGCTGTTTTCATAGGCGGGTTAGAGATCCTTTCCACCTGCCCAAACTTGCTGTAATTGTATTGGCTTCTGGCCACCTGTGCCTAACATTTCTTCCAGTGGTCTACATGTAGCCACATGTGTTTGTTTACTTGTCTTGGACCTGCCTTCTAAGGCCTTATCTTTGGGGTGGGCAGTGAGAGTGGGTTGGCAAAGGGTGATTTAGTCTTGGTTAGCTCGGAGTTAGTAAGGGGGCATGTGGATATCTATAAAACTCTATAATGTACTCTATAATGATCCTTGAGTGAATAATGTAGTGACAGTAGAGTGAATATATATATATATATATATATATATATATATATATGTATGTATGTATTAGTACATAGGTATGAATACATACTGTCTTAAAGTTAGCCAGTCCCTCTGTCTTATTTTTCACATGCTAGGACAAAACACTTGACACTCAAAGTTAAACAGAGAAAGGTTTATTTAGCTCACAATTTGTAGAAGTTTCAGTCCATAATCAACTAGCTCTAAGGTAGGGTAGTGTGGCAGAAGGGTAGCCAATCTTGGCAGTGGAATATACCAAATGCAACAAGAGGGAAGGGTGGTGGAGAAGACTCTTTCTGACCCTTATATTGTATGCAGGCCACCTGCCTCAGGGTGGATGTAGCATTCATACCATCATCCCAGCATTGGACCATGAGCCAATTACAAACTCTAGATTCAGCTGCCCCCAGAAAGGTCCCATCTGAAAGTGCGTGAGGTTTTGGGGGGACATCTAGACACAAACCATAACACTCCTTCGTTTTCCTCTCTTTTATTGGAGGTGGGGCCTGGCTTATCATTTGTGCACTTGAGTTTTGCTCTCTGTGTCCTGCTTGTCAGCTCTTCTGTCAGTCTCTTGGTGTGAGTCCCAAGGCCACTTGGTGCCCTTCTGTATCTGGTTTTTCTTTCTCTACCTCTTTCCTTAACCTATTTTCCACGGAAATTTCTCTAACGAAGTTTGCTTTTAACTCCTTCTAGTTAGGATTATCTAGAAGACCAAATGAGGGCCCTATTCTACTTTTTTCCATCTACAGGCCCCTGACCCTATACTATAGACATGGGTAGGCCTGTATCACTGTAACATGATATCTTTAACTCTTTTAAGATAATAGCTAGTAGGGAAATGGTTGGTTCAAATGGAACATCTACATTTAGTTTTTTGAAGAATCTTCATATTGATTGCATTGGTCATAGGCCACTGGAGATTGGTTGTACTAGTTTACACTCCTACCAACAATGTAGAAGGGTTCCTTTTTCCCCACAGCCTCACCAGCATTTGTTGTTGCTTGATTTCTTGATGATAGCCACTCCTTTTAGGGTAAGATGGAATCTCAGTGTTGTTTTAATTTGGGTTTTGGTAATGGCCAGCAATGTTGAACATTGTTTTTATGTATTTATTGGCCATTTGTACTTTTTCTTCTGAAAAGTGCCTATTCATTTTATTCACCCATTTTTTATTAGGTTTTTTAATTTGGGAGCTCTAAAATTTTTTGTGTTCTTTATGTATTCTAGATATTAGTCCTCTGTACAAGGTGTGACTGGCAAAATTTTTCCCATTCAGTAGGCTGTCACTTCACTTCATTGTTTCCTTTGCTTTGCTGTGCTGAGCTTTTTAATTTGATATAATCCCATTTGCTGGATTTTTTTAAATTTCATTTTAAAGAGAGTAAAATTGAACAGAACAAAACAGATCATAAGAAAACAATGTAAGAGACACAGATTTCAAAGCAAGACACCCAGAGATCTTCACTGTTTATCACATTGTCTCTTGTTTTTTTAATATTATTTCTTGTACAATTATGGTCCCTTTCTAATGTCCTTGCCTATAGCTATGATTTCAAGATTTTTGCCTCTTTTTCAGCAGGTTAAGTGTTTCTGTTTTAATACTTAGTTCTTCGTGCAATTTTGATTTTAGTTTTGTACATGGTTGAAGAGGCAGGTCTGCCTCAATCTTCTGCGTATGGATAGCCAGGTTTGCCAGCACCGTTGGCTAAGCAGGCCATCTTTCTTTCCTCCATCATGTGTTTTGGGGCCTTTGTCAAAGACCAGATGCTGAAAGTGTCTGGGGCTCTTTTTGCAGCCTCAGTTTTGTTCCAGTGATCCACAGACCTGTTTTCTGCTACCGTGATATTTTTATCACTTAACTTTCTAATATAACTTGAAATCCAGGATTGTGATACATCCTGCTTTGCTCCTGTTGGCCAAGGTTGTTTTTGCTATTCTGGATTTCTTTTGGTTCCATGTGAATTTTAAGATTGTTTTCTCCAGTTTGATGAGGAACTGTTGGCACTTTGATTGGGATTGCACTAAATCTATATCTAAATCTATATGTCCATGTAGGTAATATTGGTTCTACCTATCCTGGAACAGGGTATGTCTTTCCATTTTCTCATGTCCTCTTCATTACCTTTTTCAGAGTTTTCCTTGTAGAGCTCTTTCATTTCCTTGATTAGGTTAATTCTGAAGTATTTAATTCTTCTTGATGCTATTGTGAATGGTACTGTTTTCCCAATTTATTGGTGAGTTCATTATCCATATAAAGGAATGCTAATTAATTTCTGTGTTTTGATTTTGTATCTCCTTATGCTTCTGAATTTGATTATAAATTCCAGGAGTATTTTGGTGGAATTTTCAGGATCTTCTATGTAAAGAATCATGCATCTGTATAATGATAATTCAATGTCTTCCTTCTCCATGTCTATTTTTTTATTTCTTTCTCTTGCCTGGTTATCTGGCTAATATTTTAAGTACTGTACTGAACAGGTGGATATAGAATATCCCTGTCTTGTTCCTGATTTTGGAGAAAAGGTTTTCAGCTTCTCTCCATTCAAAATGATGTTGACCATTGATTTATCATAAGTGGCCTGTCTATACCTATTTTCTTCAGGGTTCTTATTATGAATGGATGTTGGATTTTTGTCAATGACTTTTTCTGTACCTATTAATATGAATGTGTGGTTTTTGTCCTTGCTTCTGTTTAACTGATGTATTACATTTGCTGATTTGAGTATGTTTAACCATCCCTGCATCCCTGGGATGAAGCCTATTAGGTCCTAATGTGTAATCTTTTTGATGATTTAATGCAACTATGTTTGCCAGTATCTTGTTAAGGATTTTGCATCTCTGTTTACTGTAGTTTTCTTTTTTAGTTGTGTCCTTGAAGGCTTTTTTTGAAGAAGAAGATTTGACTGGTTTTATAATCAGGATAATGCTAGCTTCCAGAAATGAGTTTGATAGTACTCCTTCCTTTTCAATTTTATTAAATAATTTAAGGAATATTAGCATTATATGCTCCCTGAAGCTCATGTAGAATTCAGTGAATTCTTCAGGTCCTGGTTTTTTATTATTGCCTCAATGTAATTGCCTGTCGTTGGACTGGTCAGAGTTTTTATGTCTTCTTCTTGGTTCAGTGTTATTAATTTATGTGTCTAAGAATCTGTCTATTTCTTCAGGATTTTCCACCTTGTTGGAGCACAATTTTTCATAGTAGTTACTAATGATTTTCTGGACTTGAGCAGCATCTGTTGTGATTTTGCCTTTCTAATATCTAATTGCATTGATGCAGGTCTTTTTGTCCTTAGTTTCATGAGTTTCTCTATTTTGTTTTTTCTGTCAAAGAATCAGCTCTTTGATTCATCAATTCTTTGTAACACATAATTTGTAAACAATTTTGTCAAGTGCTTTATCTTGAGGTGATGTTAGTTGTCTTTTCTCTTGTGAGTCGCATCTTATCCCACATTCCTTGTTATTTTATGTCAGATAATTTTGGTTACATCCTAGAACTTTGGATTTTTGTATCTTACATCTTATAAATGTTATACTATAGAAACTCTGGATTCCTTTATATTTTGCCAATGACTGCTTTTCATTTTGTTCTAGCAGTTAACTGACACAGTTGGACAGATTGAAAACTTAATTTCTTGGGTAGAAGCTCCAAACTCAGTACAGAGTTTTTTGTCTTGGGTGTGCTCTGTGTATACACATTCCAGGAGTCAGTGAAAGATGGGGAAAGACAGAAGCTGGAGATTCTCTCTCCAGCCTTTCTCTACCTATAATCTTCCCCTTTCTCTCCAGTGTATAGGAACCCTGGTCAGTACCTTTGGTCTCCAGGCCAGAGAGACCTCAGCAACACCAGCACTCCACACACACACACACACACACACACACACACTATACCTGCCACCAAGCTATAGGCAAACAAAACAGAGGATTTATCACCAATGGGCCACTCCTCCTCTTAGCATGAACCCTACATCACGGTCTGGAAGACCTTATTCCCTCTTAGGGGCCTCATAACCTCTTAAAGACTTCCTCTCCCAGCACTGCCACAATAGCAATCAAGCTCCAATGTGAGGTGTGGGGGAAGGTGGGAATCATGCTCCCAAAAAAACGGGTCTTTACTAAAATCTCACTTCCTCAAACCAAGACTTTTAGAAATGATTGGAAACACTCTGTCCAGAATGATTCCCCATCACAGTCTTCTCCCAGCCCCACCCTTCTCTAAATGCAATGCCGTAACCATTCTATAAGGGAGGAAATGAAACCAGAAGAGATGGCTCCTATGCAACCTCCGGCAACTGCTGAACCCCAAACTCCTCACCTATACAATGAGGAGCATGCACAGGGTTTAGGTGTTTCGAATTCCATTTTCCAGAGCCCTAAGGTTCTCTTGGTACCTATGGCAGCCAAAGGCATCCCATTCCTACAGTACCCAGAGAATATCAATTTTAGGAAATGAAATTCCAAGCAAGATTTTATTTGAAAAGTGGTTTTACTAATGTAATAGATTCAAAACTGGCCAGGATTGTTTTCATTTTCACACCCTAAACTGGCATGCATCTGTGTCCAGACCACTTGACCATAGCCACTGTCACCTGAATCAGTCATGTGACAATAGGACTTTAGGAAACATCACACAGGACTTGTAAAGTACTTGCACATTGGAGCTGTTCTTTCCTGCTCATGAGAGCCAGCTGCTATGTGAAAAAGCCCAGGCCAACCTCCTGGAAGAAGATGAAAGCCCACAGCAGTGATGATGCACTCCAGCCATCTCCACAAAGGCCCCAGACATGAGAAAGGCCCAGCTGACAGCTAGCCAGTCCCCTAAGAGAAGCAGATGGGCACTGACCGAAGATGCATAAGTAAACCCAACCCATACGAGAACAGCTCAAGGGACTTGGGAGTTCTTGAGCTGAAGAAATGTTTCTTGTTTAACCCACCAAGATTTGGAGTTTTGTGTAGATTTTTTTATTAGCAATGGTTAATATAGCTGTTAAAATTTCTTTGGGGCATCATTGGCTTAGTCTCCAATGACCTAATCAGGTAATGTTCCAAAAATTCTTGCTTCATGTTCCTAAGGTAATTATAGCTGCAGGTTTCGGCAACTGCAGTAGAGCAAAGCATGGAATGTCTTTCTCACCCCCTTGCCCTTCCCAAACGCATTCCTCCCTGAGCCAGTGCCCTAACGCTGCCTTGTGTGTCTACTTAAGTTTCTCTAATTCAGGCAGAGGGCCAGCTCTCTATCATTCCGGGGGAAGCCCTGGTCATTTACTGCCCCTCTTATCAGCTGGGACCCACTATGGTCCTGAAATTTCCACTGGTCAATACAGGAGTTGACTTTCATCCCCCAGTTGAAGAAAACAAGGTAGACAGCTATGGGTGATCTTCTTTTTACCCTCTCCTATGTGTAACCTCGCTTCCCCACCCCATACAGCTCCCATCAGTCATGGTACTTGTGCACCAGCCACACGAAATGGCACGTGTGTCCAGCCTGGCTAATCAGCATGTCCCACTGCTCATAGACTTTATTTTGAAGACAAGCATATGACCCAAGCAGAAAGCTATCTATTGCCCTCGGATCAAGTTCTGCTGTACATGTAACACATTTGCTGAATGTCATCTTCTCTGGCCCCCTGAGGAAGCCACTTGCTGTCAGAGAACAGGAAAACATCACACAAAAGAAGTTAGTGTCAAGAGATGGAAATGCATGGGGAAAGAGCCTGAGAGCACCTCTAGGTCTTATAGTCAGCTATATCTGAAGTCAACTCCAGTTCTCAATTTTAAGGAGCACAAAAGCCAACAGCACTCCCGTTCTGCTGAAGCCCAAGCATGCTTGGACTTCTACCACATGGAAGGGAGCCCATCCTGACCAGCCACACAATCAGGAGTCTGGCACGGTTGGAGGAGCTTAGACTCCTTGTGCCAGCCCTGCCATTGGTGCATTTTCCAAGGAAGGGCCATGTCTCTCTTCCACCAGGCCCTTCACACCCTCTGTTCAGTGCCCTGCACAAAAGAAGAGAGCAGAAAATAGCTTAGCTCAATAACAGTGCACTGACCCGGATCTGTCCAGAGCGCTCTGTGACTCAGTACCCTCATCTTTAAACTGAGGTTGGACATACATTGCTTTACACCATAAGCATCCCCATGAGCAAAAGTAAACAAAACCACTCTATAATGTGTTGGATAACTGCAAAGTATTAGGTGGAAAATTTGCATTATAATATACAATCGCTAAGATCTCTTCCAGTTCTAACATTACAAGTATTTTTAAATTTAAGTAGGTAATTAAATCATGAATCTTGACATGCTCATCTATAATGTATTCATTTGTTCTGTGGATATTTGTTAGCCACGCGTGCCTTAGTCGGTGCCCTGTCTGTATTGGATTTCTAGGGCTGTGTGTATGTATTCACTATCTATACCAAAACCAACTCTGTCATTCTTAGTAGCTGCTCCACTCCTACATGCAGGAACAGAATAGGACTGTCCAGCAGTGATGTGTCCATCATCACAGCATGCGCTAGGCATGTTTCCCGGGTCTCTCAGTTTCCCTGGTCACCACGTACCTTTAGAGTCAGGATTCAGCCTCGGCTTTGAGCATCTCACCAAGCGCCCACTTTTGGGAAAGCACACATTGTTGCCATGTCTGTTGCAGAGGGTAAGAGTGGTAGGAGGGAGACCTGGGACCGGCTCGGTTTCTGCAATGCAGTTTTTAAGAAGCGCCTCCACAGGGGGCCAGCAGCGGGGAGACTTGGCCAGGCCGGAGCTCTGGGTTTGTGTGGACCAGATGTTTACATTGCCTGGCGCAGAACTGCCTGCGCTGCTTTCCCAGGAACCCCTGAAGTGGAGGGACAATCCTGGGAGTCTTTCGGCAACCTGAGTCAGACTGCGTCTGCTCCAGTCACAGTGAACACTCCCTGCCTGGTCCGCGAAGAGGGACTCTCACAGAGTGCTGGGAAACGCTGTCTGAAGTTTCTCCCCTTCATTCACCCAGAGCCAAACCCGCAAATCTGCCTGGTTACTCACGCAGAAGCCCTGGAGCCATCTGCTGGTCATGTCGAGTATGGCATCCTGCAAGATAGGTGCTAGGGTCACTTGCCAGGTCAGGCCTTGCGTGCACACCTTAGGGATGAAAGGAGGACAGGGCAAGCTCCCTACCTCATAGGCCATCTGTAAAATCATGGCATGTGCCAAAAGATGATGTAGTGACTGCAGTGACAGAGACAAGCGCAAGATTTCTGGGTCATGAGAATGGAAACTGGTGAGCGCCTGAATCTGGTCCTGGAGCCATGGATTGGACAGATAACAGCATTCAAAGGTTACAGTAAGTGTCATGGCAGGAGGCTTGGACAGTGTCCGGCTGGGTCCTACAGCAACAGGATGCCCTGCCCAGCAGCATCTCAGGGAATGGCAGAGGAGTGGCAGGAGCCCAGGGAATGTGGGTCAACACTACTTGGGAAAGGCATTGAACGAGAGCTTTCCAGTGCCTGCTGGAGTCTGCCCAGCCGTGAGCCAAGGATGCAAAACCAAAGGAGCAACAGGGCACATTTTCTGTAGAATGTTACACTCAAAGATTTGGAAGAAAAAATGATAGCAATTTTAAAAACACCTTACATTCAAGCAAACACACACATTCACAAGTAGAACACAAAATCTGTACAACTTTTAAAGAACAAACAATAGACTTTAAAGACATTTTTCACTTGCAGAGCCCTCCTGGTGTACCCGTTCACTACCCCCCGACTCCGGGTGTCTGAGTGGGAGAAGTGGATGCTCACTGCACACTTGGGCTAGAAGGGGCACTGCACAGATGGTATCAGCTGGGAAGGGACCACTTTCGATCTGGAGTGGTGCAAGGGAAGGAGAGGAAGTGATTCTCAGCACCACGTCACCCATGTCATAATTTGACCTTATCAGTGCAACATGGCCAGAAAGAGGATACTTCACCCAGCCAGGTGCAAAGAAAGAAAGCAAGCATTTTCATCCCTCTCCATGGTACAGAGAGCTTGAGTGGGCAGGGAGGTGACTATTTGGAACCTGATCCATTTTATCTTCAAATAGTCATGATTTAAGGAACGTTTTTCACCTAGAATACACACCTTGATATACCTTGATCTTGGTCACTGAGTTCTCAGGAACTGGCTTTTCCCAGTCAGCCTGTTTTGGAATTTTGCATGCACATATTTTCCATCAAAGAAATTGTTTCCCTGGTCCCACCATGCCTGCTCCGCTAAAGATGGAGCTTGCATTGTTGATATAAACATCAGCTCCTTAAGAAGGCCAGGCAGGCAGCCATTTGCAAGGCTATGTCTGGGGTGGGGCTTTGATAGCTAGGAAACCCACTGAGTGTTTATGAGACACAGTGGGAAAAATTGTGCATGGGTACCAACAGTCAGCACTGAAGAGTTGTGCTTTGGTAAGCATTTTATTTTTCTAAAGGAATTATTTAAGCCAAGCGGAGATGAAGAGAGTATGGTAGGGCTGAAGCCAAGAGGCTGGAGTAGCTGAGAAGAATTTGTGAGGAAGAAATGGAAGAGAGGGGAGGTGGTTGCCCGAAAAAGAACTTAAGGAAGGGACTGAAACTCACAGAGGAGTTTGAAGAGTGTTACTTGTATGACACATGGCGTTCTCTGCTCCCTCCAGTCCACATTGTTCGTGTTGTCTTGGACCTGTGATCATGTGCTGAGGCTCTGAGAGGTCTGAGAGTGAGCAACAGGTGGGAGAAGCAACTGACAGGACACAGACGCACGTACAGTATTCCCCTGTGTGTGCTGTGTCAGCTCCCCAGTACCACAGCAAGTGTCTGAGAGGACCAACCCGTACAAAGAAAAGAGTCCTTTGGCTCACAGTTTCAGAGGTTCCAGTCCAACTCCAAGCAGTTGGTTGAACCCACTGCTTTGGTCTGAGGTGAGGCAGTAGATGCATGTGGTGGAGCAAAATGACTCGTAACCAGGATATAAAAAGAGAAAAAGACACACTGCCCAAGTTTCTCAGTGGCCCCTTGGGAGATAATTTGTCCATGAGAGGGAAACCTTTAAGGCTGGGATTATTGCCCTTACAAAGTGACAAGAAGACAGTAAGTCTGCAGTCAGCAAGCCTGAAGAGGGCCCTCCCCATCAGTCGACCATGCTGCTACTCTGTTCTCCAAATTTCAGCCTCCAGAACTGTGGAAAATAAACCACTCAATCTATTGTGAGTTGCTATAGGAACCCAAAGTACTAAGACGACATGCACATTTAAAAACTGAAAATGACTATCAGCCTTTCTTATGTTATAGACCAAAGCTAGAACTCACAGAAAGGGAAAGAGAAAACTTTGGTTTGCTTGGCTTTGAGGAAGGCCTCATAGTGCAGTGTATTGTTTCTCAAAGTGTGTTCCAATTGCTCCAGCCCTGATGCTGAAATTAGGGCTGCGGGGACAGCTCAGTGACACTGTGCCTTCCTAGTAAGCACGAGGTCCTGAGTTTGAATCCCAGTACAAAAAAAAAAAAAGACTACTAAAGTTAGTATTTTTCAGGACATTCAAAGCAAGTTTGTCCCAAATTCCTATGACAGCATAGAGCTGCAGGGACAATGACCTTGGAAAAGCATTGTTTGGAGTATGAAGGCTGCATTCATAACCTCAAGTCTCTCTCTGTCTCTCTCTCTCTCTGTCTCATATTTATCTTTACATTGTGTTTGCAAATATATATGTATTTGCATATTATAAGACACTCAAAATATTACAGAAATAGTTGCTTTAAAAGCAAAAAATACTGAACATATTGGAGTTAAACACCAATAGTGGTTTGGTGCTTATTCCTCCAAATATTTTTGTTCATATACATATTTTAATTGTTTTTTAAGACAGGATCATTCTCTATTTGAATGTTTTTCTAACAGCAGTCTTGGATCTGTCAAAACAGAGCTCTATCTGCCCGCCTTAATGTTTCTAAGAGTTATGCCGCATCTTATGTCATACACTGTAATTTATTTTACCAGTCTTCTATCAGGCAGCATTTTATTTCCCAGCGTTATTAGTGAAAAATTTGAATGCCAGAGAGGTTAACTGCTCTGGGCCAAAGATATTTAGAGCTGTCCCCTGACACACCTCTTCACACCCACCCAGTCTTTCTCTTGCTCTGTGTTGGTCATGACTTTTAATTTCTTAATCCAGTCCCAGGGGCAGGAGCAAGGTCTACACTGAAGGAGAAGTCAGGGCCAGATTTTGCCCCAGAGATTCCAGAGAAGAACTCAAGATGATTGGCATTCACAGCTAACAGATTACTAGCCAATTCCTTTCATTAAAGAGTTAAGGCACGTGCCATCTTACTGAATTAGTTAGAACTCAGAGACAAAGAACATGAAAGAATCTAAAGGAAGGGAAAAAAAAAACCTAGTGTCTGGTCCTTAAATCAATTTTTGATAATGAGTGTCTTATATTTAAATGTTCACACATAATCATCACATTAGTATTAACTATACCATCAAAGACTATCTGATTACATAATATGCTTTTTCATGTATCACCACCATGAACTTGTTAACACATGTAATTATAAATGGAGAAGTAGATTGGGAGTAGATCAAGTGGAAGCCTCTGGAAATCTGAATGTGTTCCCGTCCTGTTTCCTGTCATCTTGAATGAAACAAAGCTAAATAACATGTCCTGGCGCCATGACACCTAGAAAGGTCCTCAGCTCTCAGGCTGTCAGTGGCCTCTGTACATCATCCAGGCCTGATGTTCCCCAAATCTTTTGGTCAAATGATAACACATTTGGATAGCTCAGTCACAATCCAAAAGACCAGCTGTGTATCATTCACCTTTGCTTCTCAGTTTATCCCACGATCTCCTCCTCCCATGTAAAATCTTTCTCTTCACCCCAGCAACAAAACAAGTGCCCCTAGACATTGTGGTAGATGCCCACAGATCCCAAGGGTGGAGGAAGGATGTAACCTTTACTAGCAGCACTTGAACTCCTGCCAAAAATGCCCCTGATGTGCAGTTCTTTGGGAAGGACAGGCACTGAAAACAATAGAAGTGTAAGAAACACACAGAGTTTCCAAATTTCAAAAGAATCTCTCAAAAATCTCTGACATTCATAAGACTGAATTTCTAGGTGGGCAGAACACGCTGCTACACATGGTTCCTCCCCTCTGCTTCTGTCCCCAGTAAAGACAATGGAAAGAATTCCTCACTCCCTACCCAGATCCTAAACCTACCTATTCTGAGGACATGTGCTCAGATCTAACATCCATCACGATTAACTGTCCTCCGAGGTGATCTTATGGCCACTTGATACACAGTTGGCTTTGGCTCTTTCCTTGGCAGCTCTAATTTTGTTTCCCAGTTCATGAATAAGTGTAATACACTCCGCCGTGCCTGCCCTGACCACTTTTTTCCCTGCATCTTTCTCTCTTTTTTCCCTCTCATTCTTTTCTCTACATAATGGTTTAAGATGAGTGGGAAGGACCGTGTCAGGTCAGGTTTGGAATCCCTGACCAGTTTTATGATAGGAATGATTCCAGACATTTGATATTTGCTTGCCTGCATCGACCCATACATCACACAGGACCATCCAAGAGAGCCTGCGTCCTGTGGTTAGCTGTGACATTTTTGTCAAAACTATTTTATAGGATATAAACACAGGGAAAACTGTCCAAATCTTCAATGTGTGGCTTGACAAATTTTACATTTTACATGGGTAACCACCACCAAAATCAAGATATAGAACAAACTAAGCACTTGGGGGTGCCTCTCCCCGCCAAATATCCCTGTCAAATCAGTATCCACCATTCTCGTTTGTAGCACTATCATAAATTTTGCTTGTTCTTGAGCTTTTTTTAAATTAAATCAGACAAGGTATATTCTTATATATCAACTTCTGTCACCCAGCATTATTTGTAAGATTTAGCTACATTTTTTGTATGTTAGAGCTGTATTTTTTAATGGGTATGTGTTAATTGTGTTGTATAAATAGGTCACCATTTACCCAGCCTGCTATGGATGACTATTTGGGTATTTCCACTTAGTTACTGTTATGAACAAAGATTCTATGAACATTGTTATGCAAGTTTTTTGGTAGCTGTGTGATGCCATTTCTCTCACACTATATACTGCAGTGTGGAATTGCTGGGTTACAGGATCGACCTGTACTTAGCTCTATTAGGTGCTGCCAAATAATTTTTCCAAAGCAGGTGCATCCACTTACACTCTCACGTACAACGTAGGAGCCCCACATTTTTGGTGGCATTTGAAAGTGTCAACCTTTTTCATTTTAGTTGTGTGTGGGTGTGGGTGTGTTGTGTGTGGATTCCCACTGTGATCTTCATTGCATTGCTGTAGTAACTAATGTTAAGCACCTTTTCATATATTTTTTTGGCCATTTAGAAATTACCTTTTGTCAAACGCCTGTTCAAGTTTTTTGGATTTTTAAAATTTTGCATGTATATTCCTTTCTTATGGATATGTAGAAATTCTTTTATACTCTCAATCCTGGTTCTTTATCAAATACATGTATTGTAAATATCTTTTTCTGGTCTTTAATTTGCTTTTCCCACCATCTTAATGATGTATTTTTGTGAACAGAAGGTTCTTGATTTTATCAGTTTTTTAAAATGTCTTTGTAATGTTTTTGTTCTGCTTAACATCTATGGCCCCCACCCAAAGTCATGGAGATAATGTGCTGTGGTTTCTTCCTGAGAAGCACACTTCTTTCTTTCTGAGAAGTATGTTTAGATTTCTACTGCTTCTTTGCATTATTTTTCACATGGTATGAGGTGGACATTGAGGTCTCTTTTTCCTTTTATTTTTTTTCTCATAAGGATATCCAGTTTATTGAACACAATTTATTGGAAGACCATGCTTTTTCCCTGCTCTGAAGCGGCATCATCACCATAAATTTTGTGACCAGGGTCCTTTTCTGGATCCTGCGTCTTTGTCCATGTTTGTACCAATATGAAACTCATCTTCACTATTATAATTTTACAGTACATTTTAAAGCCTTTTGAAATAAATACTCCACTTTCGTTCTTCCTCAAGTTTTTCATGACTGCTCTAGGCTCTTTTTACATCCACATGAACTTTTTATCATTTTTTACAAAAAAAAAAAACTGGAATTTTGATTGGGTTGTAATAGTTCTTTTGAATTTCTAAACTTTATCCTTTTAATTTGTTCTTACCTTGTTGCAATGCATGAATCTTCAAATATAATATTAAATGAATGTGATGATGACAAGTATCTTTATTCTCAAACTTAATAAGAAAACATTCAGTATTTTCCTATTGAATATAGTGTTAACTATTGTTTTTCTGAAAGTTGAACTATAAGAAGTGGCCATTTTGTAGATCAGAAGTGATCACATAAACAGAAATTTCATATGATTCAATGAAAAATAATCTTTTTCAGAGAAAGGAAGTTGCTTTTATAGTTTACTGAGAAATTTTTCCTAAGCAGTTTTTGTATTTTTTTAAATAGTTTTCCTGAATCTATTGTGATGACTATGTGCTATTTTTCTTTTATTCTGTTATTGTATGAATCATTTCGATTCATTTTGGAATAGTAAAACAATCTGTGTTCCTAGATAAAGTCCACATATGATTGAATGTATTACCATATATATATGAATAGTCATCAGTTTTATATCCATAATTAGATTCACCTTACAAAAGTTTTCCTGAGGTTTTTTGAGTTTAAGTTCATGGCAAACTTTATATTTCCATTGTGTTGTCAGAGTAATACTAGCCTCATAAAACAAGTTGGAAAGTATCCTTTCTTTTTTATTTTCTGGAAAGCTTCTATAAAGTAGAATTATTTTTTTCTTAAATATTCAAAAATTTCATCAGTAAAGTCACTTGAGCAATAAATTTTCTTTAACACAAGATTTTTAATTATGGGCTCAATTTTCTTATCAAACATAGAAGCTTTTAAATGGGGGAAGGGATTGTGTAATCAATTTTGAATAAAATGTGTTATACAAAAAAAAGTATCCATTTCATGCAAATTTTGTAACTCGGTGTAATTACACTCTACCTTCTACCCATGTTATGTTATCAATCTCTAGGTTATATAAAGGTGTTCTCTCTTCCTTTGTTTTGATCAATAATATTTTCCTTTTTATTTATTTTTTTTATTCTTCCTAAGTCTGGCTTGTGTTTTATCAAGTTTATAGATGTACTCAAAAATTCTACCTTGGTATTTTTTATTTTCTTTATCCTATATTTGCTGTTCAGCTCATTAGTCTATGACTTTCTCTTTATTGTTTCTTTTCTCCTTTCTGTGGTTTGATTGACTGAACTTTTTAAATAGCATCTTAAAATGAAAGCTTAAGTCTTTGATTGTCAATGTGTTTGCTTTTTGAGTAAATGTATGCACTTAATTCTATAGTCTTCCCTGAGTACTATTTAAGCTGCATCTGTAGATTTTGATATGACATCAACAATTTACCCAAAATACTTTCTGATTTCCATTTGCTATTTCTTCTTTGATCCATGAGTTAATTTAAGAGTACATTGTTTAACTTATCAGAAAACATATTCTATGTGATTTTAATCATTTAAAATATGTTTATACCTGCTTTTGGGATCATCCAAAATATGATCGACAATGGTGAATGTTGAAAAGAATGTTTGATTGGCTCTATGTGTCAATAAGTCAAACTACTTAACTGTGTTGAGCTTCTATCTTAATGAATATTTTGTCTAGCCACTCATTTATTGAGAGAGCTTTTAAAATCTTCAAATATAATTGAGTTACTGTGTGTCTTCTTTTGTATCACCTTTGGTATATTTTAAAGCTATATTATTGGGATACATATATTAAAGGCCATAATATTTTCTGGTTAAATTTTTTATTTTTCTCCTATGAATCAATTTTCATTAATGTGTATTTTCAATACAGAAGGATGATTTTTTGGAGGAATTGGTACATACATATATTTGTATCATATTCTTTTCTTTTTTCCCCTCCCCCCTTATTTCTTCTTGCCCACTGATACCACTCCCCATCTCCAAAAATGTGCCTTCATGTTTACTTTCTCCCACCATAAGTTCTCTTCATCTCTAGTAACAATCATTGTGTTGAAATCTACTTTAATTGTTAATAAGGTAGCCACATCAACTTTCTTTTGTATATCATTTGTATGGTATGCCATTTTCTATTCTTTTACTTTAAATATACCTGTGTATCCTATTCAATATACTTCTGGAAACATTAGCCCAAGCAATTAGGTAAGAGAGAGGGATTAGATATTAGATAAGGGCCATGGATTTAGCTCAATGGCATAAGCACCTGCCTGGCAAATGTAAGGTTGTGAGTTCAATCCCTGGTACCAAAACAACAACAGCAAAAAGACAAAAGAGAGAATAAGGATTTAGGAAAGGAAGAAGTTAAATTATCATTATTCACAAGTGGCGTGATATTCTACAAAAAAGACACCAAAAACCCCACAAAAAGACTTCCAGATCTAACAAGCAAATTCAGTAATGTAGCTGGATACAAAGTCAACACGGAAAAATCAATAGCATTCATGTACACATACAACAAACTCACTGTATGAGAAATTAGGCAAACAATATTCTTCACAAAAGCATCCCAAAAAATCAAATACTTAAGAATCAATCTAACAAAGGAAGTAAAAAGCTATACATTGAAAATGATAGAGAGATTGCAAGATGGGCCGACTGAGTGGCAACACGTTAAGAGAGCCTCTGAGGGAGAAAAAAAAAAATGAAAACAACTCAGACACTGGAATCTGACAACATGGAGAAAGCCAGACAAAAGGAGAGGAATTCTCATGACCCAGGAAGAAACTGAGGAAAAAGAAAAAAAAAGAAAGAAGAAAAGGAAGCATGGACAGAGGGCTGGAGCTGGGCAAGCCACAATCGCTGTACTGGCACATGTTAAAGTCAGGTGACTCATGATCGAGCTGAGATCGTGGCCCTGCCGAGAGTGGGGATTGGTGAGCTCCAGACCCTCTGCTGGAGGAGGCACTGTGATGAGGAGTGGAAACAGCTAGTCGAGATGCATGAACTTTGGTGAGTGATGGGAACTGTATTCCCCAAACCGGGAGGACTGGCTGGGTGACATTTTGGAGTTGGGCAGGGCCAGCTTGAATCAAAACCCAAGGCAGCATCCACTGATGACTCCTAGTCCAAAGCAGATTGGTGGGATCTGCTCGGGCAGGGCCACGCCCCTGGTTGAAACCCAATAGCCAGGGACGAGGCTTTTCTGGGCCAGTGGCATCCCCAGGGAACACACAAACCTGTTGAAGCATAAACTGGTTGACTGGCGTAGGGGGAGGAGCCAGCTCTCAGCATGCAACTCGCAGATCTGCAGCGGACTGGGGGGCAGTACTTCCCTAGAAAGTGCACTGCAGAAAAATTGTAAGCAATAGGAAAGGCCCAGAGACCTCCACCACCCACCTGTCTGAAGGGGGCTGAAAACATGACAAGATAGAGAAAGAGCAAAAGGTCCCCAACTGCGGAACCAGGGAAAGTGAGTCCAACAGAGGTAAATGCAGAGGAGGTTGAGAGCAGCAAACCTGTAATGTCAGAGACAGCCTCATCGGAAATAAAGAAATACATCCGTGACCTCATCGTCAAATTTAAATCTGAAATTCTAACTCAGGTGAAGCAAGATATAAGAAGATTAATAAAAGAAGTCCTGGGTAATCCTCAAGTAGACACAAATGAAAGAATAAAGGAACCCAGAGAAAGGAGAGAAGCCTTTGATGAAGAATATAAACAAAATCTAGAAAATATGAAACAGATCCAAAGAGAATATCAGGAAATTAAAAACTCCATTGAAACCTGGCAAAAACCTTTTAACAGAAACTAAAGACAAACTTTCAAAACTTGAAGATAGATTTGCAAAGTATGATCGTGAAAGGATCTCTTAAAAATAACAAGGAACCAGGAAGCAATGATACAAAGGCTAGAAGATGACAAAAGGATTTGTAACCTAAGAATAAAATATGTGAACGAAGATGCAGCAACAAATACAAATGAAATAAAAAGTCTATTCACAGAAATAATTAAGGAAAACTTCCCAAACATAGGTAACGGAAGTGAAGTTCAGATAAATGAGGCATATAGAAATCCAGCCAGCTACAACCAAAACAGATTTATACCCAGACATATAATAATCAGGATCCCAGAAATCCATCACGAGAACAAAATATTAAAAGTGGTCAGAGAAAAGAAACAGATTACCTATAAAGGAAAACTCATCAAAATCACAGCAGACTTCTCAATGCAAACCATCAAATCAAGAAGAGCTTGGAGTGAAATATTCTAAGCCCTGAAAGAAAATAACCTCCAACCCACAATGATGTACCCTGCAAAACTGTCTCTCAAAATTAATGGAGAGACAAGATATTTCCACAACAAAGAGGAACTGGGGAAATTTGTGACCACCAATCCAACCCTGCAAAGAATACTGAAAGACATTCTAGAGAGAGAGAATAAAATCACCAGGGTTCCAGGAATAATGGCAGAAAGGCCTCAATGAAAGGGGCAGACAGTGGAATCAAGGAGAAAAATAAGCAAATAACAACAGAAAAATAGCATGGCAGAGAAAAGACAGGGAAGATTAGTTATATCACTGTTTTATCTTGACTGATTTTATTTGAATCTGGTATGCTTGAGAATGTCAAGTCTGACAGTAGGGGCAACTACTCTGAAGATGACAGGATTCAATAGGATACCCATTCTGGTTTGATTGTTAACTGCCTTTGAAGTCCTATAATGTCTCCAATGTTTAGATTTTATTAATAATGTAAAGCAATGCTAAGTTTATATTATATTTGATGATATAGACAATTTTATTGAAAATAACGAGACATCATAGTGACTACCATAAATCACCTAGTGTTGAGTTTTTGTATGTTCTTTTCATTTCATGTTTCTCTAGGAATTTGTATTGCTACTTGCTTTGATTTGTTTCTCCCTCTAATACAGAAAGGCTAGGTATATGTGTAGAGACTTAGACATGTGTAGAACTTCTAAGTAGTTTACAAGAATGGATTATAGTTATTGTAAAGCAAAAAAGGAAAAGAGAGTATTCTAAAGGATATAACTGCATGTATGTTTGAGTGTGTGGAGTTAATAACCATGTTGCTAAAGTTTTAGTTGGATGGATGAGCAAAACTGACTGCAGTCTCACTGTTTGGATGTCCACTTTGTGGACTTTACTTTTGTAACTTGAAC
The DNA here is from genome assembly GCA_004027455.1 of Hydrochoerus hydrochaeris. Taxonomy (NCBI): domain Eukaryota; kingdom Metazoa; phylum Chordata; class Mammalia; order Rodentia; family Hydrochaeridae; genus Hydrochoerus; species Hydrochoerus hydrochaeris. The sequence continues at coordinate 92,330 of PVLA01005410.1, read as the reverse complement.
AACTGCATCTAAGAGGAAAGTATGTAATTATCAACTAGTGATTTTTTACTGGTTACTATTTTTGGTTTTTTTGTTTATTTGTTTGTTTTGTTTTGTGTTTTGTTTTGTTTTTGAGATTTTGTATTGTTTCTACCCTCTTTCTGTTTCAAAATTTTTTCTTTAAATAAAAAAATTGTTTTAAAAAAAAGCAAGAGGAGGAAAAGAAAGTGCTCTAAAAGAGATAATTGTATGTATACGTAAGTGTGTAGGATTGATAACCATGTTACTAAGTTTTTGTTGGATCGGTGAACAGAACTGTTTGCAGCCTCATCGTTTGAATGTTCACTTGTATGCTTTAATTTTGTAACTTGAACAACTATATCCAGGAGGACAATATATAATGTATCAAATAGTGATTTCTTACTGTTTATTTTTTTTGAGGTTCTGTATTGTTTCTACCCTTTTTTCTGTTTTGCTTCCCCCCCTCTTTAAATAAAATTTTTTAAAAAAGAAAAAGAAAATTATAATACTCTGAAAAAGGAGATTGAAGAACATATCAGAAAATGGAAAGATAACTCTTGCTCAGAGAAAGAAAGAACCAACATTGTGAAAATGGCCATATTTCCAAAACTGTTAATGCAACCCTGATCAAAATACCATTAGTAAAGCTCACATATCTAGAAAAAATATTTCTAAAATTCACTTGGAAATTTTTTTTTTTTTTTGGTACTGGGGATTGAACTCATGACCTCATGCTTGCCAGGCAGGTGTTTAAGCCACTGAGCCAAATCCCCAGCCACCATTTGAAAACTGAAGAGACCTAGAATAGCAAAAACAATCCCGAGCAACAAAGGCAGGAGAAGAGACATACAATCTCTCACTTGAAATTATACTACAAAGCTACTGTGATAAAATCAGCATGGTATTGGCAAAATACAGACCTGAGAATCAGTCAACAGATTAAAAGATACAGACACTACTATAAACACACTCAGCTGCCTTATCTTTGACACAGGGACCAATCATGTTTCCTGAAGAAAGATAATCTCTTTAAAAACTAGTGCTGGAAAAATTAACTTTCCACATGCTGAAGACTAAAATTAGACACATGTCTTTCACCATGCACTAAACTAAAGTCAAAATGGATCAAAGATCTAAATATTAAAACAGAAACACTAAATTTACTAGGAGACAAAGTAGGAAGAAATCTCAAAGACATAGGGGTTGGCAAAGAGGTAATGAACAAAAACCAAACTTCATGGGAAGTACTTCAAAGAATCAATAACAGAGGTCTCAGCTTATTAAAAAGTTTTTGCATGTCAAAAGAAATCACCAACAGAGTGAAAAGAAAATTCAAAGAATTGGAAAAAAAATTAGCCAACTTTTCCTCAAAGGACTTCTATCTAGAACATATAAAGAATTGAAAAAATCAGTTTAGCTCAGCAGGCACAAGCACCTGCCTGGCAAGTGCAAAGTTATGAGTTCAATCCCTGGTACCAAAAACAAAAACAAAAAAATCATACCAAAGTGGTATATGTGCACCCATGTTTATAGCAGCACAATTTACAATTTATAATAGCTAGATCCTGGAAACAACTCAAATGCTCATCAACCAAGGAATGGATAAAAAAGAAGTGATATTTTTATACATTGGAATATGACTTCGCTATAAAGAAGGATAAACTCAAGGCTTTTATAGGTAAATGAGTGCAATTTGAGACCATATGCATAATTGAAACAAATCAGATTCATACGTGTAAACATTATATTGTCTCCTCAGTATAAAAAATTTAAAGAGTAAATAAGATCCAAAATGTATATTAGATATTGTGAAAGGGAAAGAAATTGCTTAAAAAGAAAGAATAACTGAGATAGGGGAAAGGAGAAAAGAAGAAAGGGAAAAGAATATATACATATATATACACACACAAGATAATTATATTACGAATTTCTATTAGTTCATTGAAAAGAATGGTCTGTGCTTATAGTTTGATCAATTTTTCACCCTATATCTTGTAATCTGAGCAACTACTTTGAAGCTGACAATATGCAACATATTAACCATTGTTAATCCCTCATTATCTTGTTTTGAAATTCTCTATCATGCTTTTCATTGTTTTTTCTCTTTAAAATAAAAGAAAGAAAGAAATATACAGATATTGGGTGATTTCACTTATATGTGGAATTTTTAAAAGTTGAACTCAGAAATGAAAGAATGGTTACCATGTTAGTGAGAGAAATGGGGAAATGCTGGTCAGGTGTAAAAATCTGAGATCATGAGTAAGTTCTAGAGACCTAATACTTGGCACAATGACTATAGTTAATAGTAACTTATTAAATAGTTGAAATTTGCTAAGCAAGTAAATCTTAAGTAAATCTTAAGTATTCTCCCCATAAATATGTGTGAATGCACACATACAAAGGCACTGAGACAATACTTACACTAAGTAGCTTGATTATGGTAACATTTCTCAACGAATATGCAGGCCAAAGCAGCACACTGTACACCTTGGACATGGTAAATCTAAACCTCCACCCTACCCTGCCCCGCCACCATACAAATTCTTGGAATGGCTGATTCTCCGCTTCCTGAACACTGAAATAATGGCTACTCTGCTAAGACACTGCACACCCACCCCACCTTCTAGGTCACAGCGCCTGTTGCTCTAGCTACATACTCAGTCATTCCTGTTCCCCCAGGCTCAGGCCTCCCCTCTGACCCCTCCCTAACCTTATCTATAAAGGGCCCAGCTCAATAAGCTGGTCTTGAACTCTCCTCTGGAGTTATTCCTGGAGGCCTCACCTGGAAACCCCAAATTCAGGCTGGCTGTGTTTTTTACTAGATTATTGTCATTTACCTAACAAAACAATGTTTATTTTTCATTTACAACTTTGGCCTACTGTTGATAGGAAACTTTATGGATAATATCTACAACCTATTCCCACATATTTTGTATTTTGTATGTGATATTTATTATATTTATTTATGTAAAGAACATATGAGAATAGTTAGAGACCACTTCTTGCTACAATGTGTAACTTAATTAAAGGAGGGAGTGGGGGGCTTAGCTCAGTGGCATAAGCGCCTGCCTTACAAGCACGCTGTCATGGGTTCAATCCCCAATACTGATAATAAAAAAAAAAAAGTGGTCACACAGACATGAGTAGTGTCACATGACATTTTAAATAGATATGTACGGCACTCGAGCTCACTACAAGAATAAGAAGTAGCTAGCTGTGATATTATAGTAGCACAGTATACAATACAATTCATTTTATGAAGTTATAATTTTATATTACACCTTTACATTTGTTTATGTACCTTAACTGCAAATTACACCTTAGATGGTCTTCATTTGTAGGCATAAGTTTTGATACATTTTAACTTTTTGTAACATATTTGTGCATATTTCATGGTAGTAAATAAAATAGACTGTTATCTTCATTTATTTATGGCCTCACGGCTTTTCTTTTTCCCAATTTTTTTATTTTAAGTCTATGTAGTCTATCTGCAAATTTTTCAAACTGTCACAAATCTCACAATAATTTTCATGTCTATATGTATCTATGTAGTTCAAGCCCATGTTGTTCAAGCCCATGTTGTTCAGGTTGTTTATAAGTATATGTGTGTGAGTGTGTGTGCTGTGTATTCCTGTATCTGTACCATAAGCATTTCTCATAAAGAAAATAGTTGAATTTTTTAATCTGCTCTGATATATTTTGATTTTAATTAGTTTTCATTCCAGTATCTTTTTAGTATCAGAAATCAAACTCAGGGTCTTGCTCTTGTCTTTCCAATATTGTCCAATACAATTTTCTGTGATGATAGTAATGTTCTATATTTGTGCTAATTTAGTAGCCACAAGCCAGATGTGATTCACTCTCAAGCACTTGGAATGGGGCTAGTGCAACTGAGGAATTTAAATTGTTTATCTTATTTAATATTAATTTGTTTAAATTTAAGTAGCTACATGTACCTACTGGCTGCCACAATTCAGCCTAATAATCTGACCCATTTATGTTTAATGCAATTGATTATTTGTTGGGCTTAAGTCTTATGTTGCTCTTAGTTTTCTTTGTGTTCCATTTGTTCTTTCATTCTTCATACATTCCCTTAAATTAATTGAGTGTATTTTTCTCTATTTTTAACTTTTTAAATAGACATTCGACTAAAATATGCACATTTGACTTACTAGAATATACCTTAACTTGGTATTCTTGCCACTTTAAAAAATATAAGAATATAACAATAATTAGCATCTATTTAATTTTCTCCTATCATGCATGCTATCAAGGTCATACATCTTACTTCTCCATATATTTTAAGTCATAAAACATATAATCATTGTTGTTTTAAACAGTGGGTAATAACTTATATTTACCCTCGTAGTCATCCATCCAGCTATTCTTCATTCTTTTTTTTTTTATTTTCGCATGTCCATGCTTTCTGCCAGTTTCATGGTTCTGTAGACCTTTTTATCTTACCATAAATGCAAATCTGCTAGCTTCATATTCTCCCAGCTTCTATTTCTCTGAAAACATATTTGTTTTGTTGCCACTTTTAAAGATGTTTTTTGGGGAGACATATAATTCTAATGATATCCATTTTCTTTCAACTCTTCAAAGATGTCATTCATTTACTTTTAAGTTCCATAGTTTTTGTTGAAAAGTAAATCATCATTCTAATAGTTGTTCCCCTGAAGGAAACTGTGCCTTTTCCCTCTAACTTCTTTTCTGATTCTCTCTGTTTTCAGTTTTCAAGAATCTAAGTATGCCTAAATGTCATTTTGCTTTTTACTCATGATATTTGAGGTTCATATTCTTGAACTTGTGATTTGATGTTTCTCATCAGGTTTGGAAATTCTTAAGCAGGCTTTCTTAAATTTTGCTTCTGTCCTGTGCTCTCTGTGCTTGTTCTCTTTCTGTAATTCTAAACAAAAATATTTTAAACATTTTTTGTGATTTTTCTCTTTTTATTTTACCCTCTTTTCTCTATTTTACATTCTGTGTGTGCAAGAGAAAGAGAGAGATCTGACTTCCTATGGACTGCATTCCATTTCATTGTGTCCTACCATGTTCAATTTATTGTTGAATTCCTGATTTCAGGCATTGTATTTTTTAATTCTAGGAATTTCCATTACTCTTTATTATGAAATTCAGGTTGCTGCTTAAATTCTACATTTTTGTCTCTAATTTCTTGAACTTATTAATCATGACTTAATAGCCTTTCTAATAATTCCACTTTCTGAATTACCTGTGATTTGTTTCTATAGATACTGTTTCTCTTGGGTTTCTAATTAAATATCCTGTTCTTTAGCATTTTTCATAATATTTTATTGAAAAATGGGCATTATAAATGGATCCCCCCTCAAAAAATAGACAGAAAATAGACACACCTCTAGATGACATTATCTCCCTCCAAAAATGGTTTAATTATTTCTGTTTTGTCGTTGTATTATTTGTTCTGGTTGCTTGTTATTATCTTGTTTTATGGTTTTTTCCCTTTTTTAATTAATTAAGTTTATTGTACATTTTAGGTATATATATATATATATATAATGATCATAAGAGAATTTGTACCTGGGTGTGATTTAACTTGATTCTTTTTTTTTCATTCCTCTACCCTCCCTTCAGGAGGGGAAGAGGGGTCGTTTCATTGTTTTTGACAAACTGGCAGATCACCTTGTTTTGTGAGAGTTTGTTTTGAGACTTTATGATTCAGTTTTGCCCTCTCTCCCACAGAATAGTCCTTGTGATATTGTAACAGAAAATTGGAGTCATTTAACAAGCCTTTCCCAATTTAAGAAAATTTTAATTCCAATATATCTCCTCTCAGCAATGGGGACCTTCAGCTCTTTACTCACAAATTTAGCCTCCCAACAGCTGCTTTCTTCTGGGCCCCTTAGGTGCACTGCCCTGTGGGATCTCAGGAGGCAGCTAGTGACTTGTCAGGACTCTTAGAGCTCCCCTCAGTATGGCCAACTCCTTTCCAGAATTTTGACCCTCCATTCTGACCTACTCTGGCAGCCTCGAACTCCATCTAGGGCTCCTTGGCCCAGTAAGGTTCCAGCTTTCTGCTTGATTGCTATGAAGTGCTCCCCTAAAGTGCCCTCAGGGGAAAGCTAGCTCAGAAGGTAAAGATGGGATTCCTGTCTTGCATTTCCTCTTCTTTAAGGATTGTGTTCCCTGCTACTTTAGCAGTTCCTGCTACTTTAACTGTTTTCCCATAGATACCTGCCTATAACTATAATGTGTGTGATTTTCCTCCAGCATTTATAACAATTGGAAGAGCTAACCCAGTACCAGCTACTTGGACTGGAACTGGAACTCTTGCTAAAATAATTTTTAATAGTGAATGATAACACATCCACAAGACTCTTTCTTCAAATGAAATCTATGTGAAAGCCTAATACATAAAACAGATGGAAGGAGGGTTACTCCAGGGTAAGACAGGTCAGTAGAAAAGACCCAGATCGATGCACTCAGAGACAGAAAACTGGTCATCTTCTCACTTACCTTTTATCCCATTCACTATCCCTAGGTTCAATCCCCGAGACAAAAAAAATTCATTTTAGATAAACAAAACCTGAATCATCACCTCTTTCGATGCTAGGATGATGAAATTTACAATTATTTCTGGTTAGAAACTCTTGACAAACTATGAACAAGAACGTACTTTCTTAATGCCACATGCACGCAATGGGCACTACTACACCTATATCTAAGCTCTGCTTGCTGTGAGGACCTAGAAACAATTACAGCTCAGAAGCAGTAAGCTACTAGCATCCAGACATTGGTTTCTGAATACTGCTACACACTTAAATTAAACAGACTGCCTTAGCCAAATTGCCAACTCCACAGCAAAATACAAGATGAGCCTGAAACATCCCATGCCATAAGTGAGTGTTCAAAATGATGGATGCATGGCAAAAGGACTCAGGAGCCCACATGAAGGGGGATCTCATAAGAAAATCTGGGAAAATGTAAACATGAAAAATGCATCATGATAGCATTGGATTATAACCTACTGAATAAGAGTCCATGAGTCCACATCAATGTAAATACAGGCATATATGCATAAAGGATCTTCTTTATAGAGGAAAATTAATGAAAAAGTACAGAAATTATGTGATTAGAAAAATCACCATCACAAAAACTGACAAGGCAAGAGTAACCGATAGATGTGATATGTAAAACTAATGGGTGCAGTTTTTATCTATAAATGTGAATATGTAGTCATAAAGTATCTCTCCATAAGATAGCTATTCATTATAAATGGTAAACCAGAAACTTCATGGTGGAGAAACCTAGCAAATACCACCTTCTCCTAGTGATCAAGATTAATAGCATCAGTAATGATCAAATCCCTAGCAGGTACCTGATATGCTACACTGAAAGAATACAAAATCATTGCTGCATCAGGTCATAAAGAAACGTGAGACAAACTCAGAGGAGGATTGTTCTAAAAATGAACTTCTCCAGAACTTTCAAAAAACATAAATTCATGAAATACAAAGCAAGTTTCAGGAACCACTCCAGCTTAAAGAAAACTGAAGAGTCTTGGCCACTGAATGCAGTGAGTGATCTAGGAATTTCTTTTGCTATAAAGACACTTATAATGTATCTATAATTGACACTTATATGACCTGGTGTGCCACCTTTATATTTTTGTATATTGTACTGTGAACATGAAATGTATTATGAATAAAAATTTATGTCTGTAACTTACTCTCAACAGTTCAGAAAAATAAGTAATGGAGAAATGCAGAAATAAAGCAAATGGTAAGGGTTAAAATATGGTTTTCAGTGAGGAGTATGCAGTACTTCTTTGAACTACTCTTACAATTTCCCTGAGGGCCTGAAATTATGTTAAAATAAGAAGAGTGGAAACAAATGAAAATAAATAAAAAGATGATACACAGATGGTAAGAGATAGATAGATAGATAGATAGATAGATAGATAGATAGATAGATAGATGATAGATGATAGATAGGCAAAGTACAACTTCAGAACACTGTGTACTGAATTCTGCAGTACTCTACCCATCAAGAGGCAGGTCTGAGTTCCCTCTTTGTGGGTGGACTTACACCTTCTTCTACCTTACTTTACAGTGGAATAGACTTCACATGACTTCAGCACCAGGTCATAAAAGACCATGATGCCTCAGCCTTGTCCTCTGGTAAACTTGCCCTTGGAATCTGCATCCCTTGAGACACCACACCAGAGGATTCCAGAAGTCAGCAGCCTAGCTGAGCTCACTGCTTCCAACTCCCTGATGCCGGTACCAGCTGAGTGGAGATGCCATTCTGGAGGTGGCCCCTCCAGCCCCAGCTGTTCCTGCCTCTGTTCATATCACAGCCTCTCCATATGACTAAATTATCTGTAGAGGTCCCTTACTGATACTGTGAAACAGAAGACTACCTACTCCATTCTCTCCTCAATTTCTGCTCCACAAAACCTATGAAAATAATAAAATCATTGTCATAAGCCCTCGATTTGGGGTGGTTTGTTACACAGCAGTAGGTGACTAGAACAAGTAGCTATTATTAATACAGCACTATGTGCCAAGTAAACTGCCTTGTCTGCACAGGCATTGCCTCTAGCTCTCACCCCAAAACCCTACACAGCCAACACCCTCATCTTCCCCATCTGATAATTGAAGACACAGAGGCCCCAAGTGTCTTAACAACTTGTGCAGAACCACAAGCCAGGTAGTTTATGGAACCAGACACCAACACCAGAGGATCTTGCCATATGTCACCTCCCCAAATGCATATACGCCCAGCTACTCCACAAAGAAACTATGATAAGTCTGGAGACACCGTGATAAGCAAGCTGGGTATGATTCCCACCTTCCTGGTATTTGCAAGCTGGTGGGATAAACAGAAGTTAAACCACGTGAAAAGAAGATATAAAAGCAATTGTAGTGAGTGGAGTGTGGGAAGGAAACACAAGTTGAGATTTAGCCAACAATATCAGTATCATCAGAAGACTGAACCAGAAGCCTCTGCTATTGTTTTTAGGGTAGAATTTCAGGATTCCAGCAGCCTTTCTTCTTACCCTCATGGTGAGGAGTGCAGACAAGCCTAGACCCTGTCCTGATGGGCACTGGGTGGATCTACTCAAGGATACATCTATACAGGTGGCCCTTTCCCCCTAGAATTCCCCCAAAAAAAGGAAAGGGAGCATATGAAATATGATCATTGTTCCCTATGACAAATCAACAGGAAAAGATGGGTTTCATGTATATCCCACTTTCACCCACCATCAAAAAATTAAGATGACAACTCAGCCAACCAAGCTGGGAATCTACATTTCTCCCTGCTTCTTGTGTGTTCTGAGCTCCCAGGGCCAGGAGAGGGGTCCCCAGCACACCCCACACTCCTTACTCTGGGGTGCAAAAAAGTATCTCAAGTCCATAACTGCAAGAACCAGCCCTTACCTGGGTTCCTTGACTCCTTAAGTGCTAGATCTCCAACCCAGAACCCTGGGGGAGATCAGCACCCAAGCTAGCAGTACTGTCTCCTGGCCGAGCCCAGGACTTGCTCCCATTTCACAGCCTTGGCCTGACACCTGGTGGACGGATGCAGAGCGGCATGCTTGGATCCTGGGCAACAGAGTCTTCCTCACGCTGAAATAAAGGTACCCAGAGTCAGCCTGGAAGTTTCCAGAAGTCAAGGACTTTTCCTTGGACCAGCAAGAGCCACTGGATTATAGGCCGGGCCCTTACCCTACATCAGCTCACCCAAGCTAATGGAGCTAGGAAAGGTTCCTGTGGACCCCAGCCAGACTCCAGCTAGAAAATAACAGAGACCAATACAGCCGAGGCTGTCTGATGACCCTGCCAGCTCATCTCAGTGACAGTTATGTGAGTACCGAGGCCCGGAATTGAGTCGTCACAAGGAACTCTGAGCCTACCTAGCATTTGTAGCACTAAGCCAACATCGACAGCAAGGACCTGCATTCTGAGGTGACAGTAAAGATAGCAGATCCTGACTGATTTTCTCGAGTCTGCCTCAGGACATATGTCAGGCTATAATGTAGACATACCCATCGGGAGCCCAATTTCAGTCCCCTCCATGAGGGAGGAGCCTGGGACTCTGTATTTTACACACACACACACACACACACACACACCAAGGGAGATTGCTCTCTCCAGATGAATTTGAGAAACTGTGACTCTTCTCTTTCCTGTGCGGATGGGTGGGTCTGTCCCCATTATTAGGTGATTTTACAAAATCCTGGAGCTGCTCTCCTTGTACCAAAGAGCAATATTCAAGAACTGGCCCTAAGATGACCCAGACCCTCAGACCTGAGCCCGTACTGAAGGCCACTTCCCTACCAGGTCACAGCAGCACACAATGCCTTTGATCCCTCCGTGGGGTGGTTTCTCTCACATGGCAATGACCAAACCGCATCCTCCCATCGCAGTCACAGGCATCTCATCCAGCACATGGGCAGCACCTGTTCCCACCCCAGCCCCCTGTCCAATCATCCACGAGTCCTGGTAGTTCCACAGAACATGTCCAAGTTTGCCCCTCGCTACAAACTCTGCCCCCGCCAGTCCCAGCCTTCATCATCACCTACCAGGAACCCAAATAAACACCTCCTTTTCGTCCTCCTTCTCCTCCTCCTCCTCCTCTTCCTTCTTCTCCTTTTCCTCCTCCTCCTCTTCCTCCTTCTCTTCCTCTCTTATCCCTCATGTCAGTAGCCCAAGATACCCTTTTTAAAAGGAAATCAGATCAGTCCCAGAGTGAAACTCTCAGTGATGACCCAATGCCACTGAAATGAAACCCTAATTCCTTACTAGACTCTTCTCTCTTCAGGAAAAGGGGCATTTCCACCCAGTTCATTACTCTATCCCAGGGCCTGAAATAGCATCTGGCATCCGCTGATAAACAGTTATTTACATAAATAATTATTTTTATGTTGACCCCCACTGCTTCCTATTGCACTTTATACCAATAAAACAGTTGGCAAAGTGTAACACTCAGAGACTGTAGCATTCCAAAAAGGAGTGGCCCACAGCAAATGGGGGTGAGGACAGGCGTGCTTCCGCCCAAGCCAGGGAGAAGGCAAGGGAACTCCTACGTCAGTCAGGCTTCTCCCAGCTAAAAAGAGTGAGGTGGGGCGGAGCTTGTTATTGAGAAGCCTAGGCCCGTAGAGAGCCCAGAATCCTGCCCCTGTGGTGAAACAATAGGTCAGAAATATGTAGTCACCACACAGCACTCTGTGGGCCTCCCACGACTCCCGAGAACCCTCACCTGCCTGCTAGTTTCTCTCTCAGCTCGTGTATGCAAAACATGGTGCACAGGTTCCTACCGTTCAAGGCCATGTGTCCTCAAACTCCGTGCTCTACAGAATCCTGTGGATTCAAGGAATTTTTCAAGGGCCGGGGATTTAGCTCAGTGGCATAAGCGCCTGCCTGGCAAGTGCGAGGTCATGAGTTCGATCCCCAGTACCACAAAAAAATAAAAAAGGAATTTTTCATCGATGGGTACAGTGAATCTCAAAGCCAAACCAGAACTGGGAAGTCTATGATAAAAACTGATTGGATTCAAGATTATTATAATAGAGAGAAAGGACCCCAGTATAAAACAGAGCTCAATTCCAAACACAGCCCAGGCAAGTGGAGATTGTAGCCAAGAAGTGGTGTAAGACTAAGGGGAAATCTCAGGGGTAGGAGAGTTCTGGCTACACTGACCTAACAGGATTCTTGCTGAAGATGGGCCAGGGTGCTCAGGGTGCCAGAAGAGGAACCCCATCAGATGTGAGGGTGAGCAGGTGTGGAGGAAGTGACTCTGTGGGGTTCTCCTCAAACAGGATTTTCCAAGGAAGTGCACAGATGCGGACCGGGAAAGGTTCCGGGAGGTGACTGAAGTTTGGGCAGGCAAAGACTCATTGGCAAAGAATCTTTGGGAGGCAAATTGTAAGCCAATAATGAGAGAAGAAATGTCTCTATTGAGAAAAATCAAGAATATGCTAGAAACTCATTTTAACTCCAGGAATTGGTTCACAGAAACAAATAGAGCAGATAAAAGGAATTGGGGGAAAACCTTCTCTCAGTGATTTATCAAGAATCTGTGTTGTGCTTGCTCTGAGCTGACCTTCAAGTGGCAGGGAGGGGATGATGCCTGTCCCTGCAAGCTCCCACAGGATGCTTGTCATATCCCAACCCTTACTGCATTGTATTGTGTCACCTGGGCCGGGGCTTCCTTCAGTGTACACGGTATCATTTCCGTGTCCCCAGCATATGCCCAGCACTGCCCAGTGCTGCTTACTGTCCAATGCATGAGCTCTTCCAATAGGTAGTAAGTGCAGCCACATCTAGAGACTTTTCCCTGAGGCTTTTTCCCTGAGAAAATACCACTCCTTGTCACAAGGTGGCGATCAAGGCTAAAGCCAAAGGTGGTCCTAAACATGGCAGTCCCTGGGGAGTTTGAGCCTGATTTGGTCAGGTTTTCTTATTATTTTTCTTAGTATCGGGGCGGCTCCTCTCATGACCTCAACCTGGCTTTTCTTCAGGTCGCACAAGGTCTCAGTGATGGACTTTGAGAGCCATCCCAGGCATGTGGTGGAGTCAAATTCCAGATGGCTGTGAACTATGAAACTCCTAGAAACCATTCTCCACCATTCCGAGTCAGTGTACAGGCCGGGTTAGAGACTGCTGCCCTGCTAACCTTGACTTCATGTGTCCGACCGTAGCTCATTCCCGAAGTTCTGTTGGATTATTGGGGTCAAGAAATCCCCTTACAGTGGGACCTGCCTATTACAAAGCTGTATGCATGAGCTACCACGTACTGCCCTGTGCACAAAGATAACACAAATCCATGGAGTATAAGAAGTGATAGAGACAGATGCTTGAGGACCTCATTGGAGCCCCTGAATCTAGCCAGCATCAGCTAATAAATCCCCCCCAAATTTAAAGTCAGTTTGAGTTGGGTTTCTCTTTCACTCTTAAAGAGCTTCTATTAATACGTTTGGAGACAGGTCTTTGTTCAGCTGGGGTGGTTTTATAAACCAAAAGCAGAGAGGGGTAGGTGCCTGGACTCTAGGGTTAAGTGCTTGCCTATGAGCAGGGAAACCAGACAGCAGCTTCCTGGAGCCCAGAGTCTGCCTCAGAGCTGTCTGAAGTCTTGCATCCAGACTTGTACCAGGTACTGGGCACCTCTGGGCTTTGGATTCTGGGGGAGTAAGGCACCATCCAAGTTCCAGTTCTGTGAGAATAGTGATGAGAAATAATTACACAGAACGTGTGCCTGACCCTGTACTAAGCATTTTCCATGCACTGATCTATTTCACCCAAACAACCAGCCAGTACACAAGCATGTCTGTCAGTGCTACCAACAAGTGAGGGAACTGGTTCTGAAGCAAGCTATTTGGCCAGGGTCCCCTGCTGGTGAGAAGGAGGCTGGATGTGAACCGAGGAGGTGCACACCTGAGCCTCCTCCTCAGATCTGGGATGAAACATGAAAGGCCAGCTGCTCAACACCCAGGCTCTCTCAGCACCCAGCCAGGGTTAGGGCAGGTTCTAAGCATGAGAGGCAGCTGGGTTTCATCTATGGGCCAGTAAATTCTCTGTGGGGGACAGAAAATTGCTGGTGTGAGGAGTGAAATTTTGAAGTTAAACTCAAATCCAAATCCATGACAGATCACTTACCAATTTGACCTTATCTCCTCTGAGCTTTAGTTTCCTTGTCTGTACAATTGGTTAAGTAAAAATGCCCACGTTGCAAGATTATTCTAAGGACTATGGAATCATGTACTTGCCCAGTGACCAAATGCTCCATTAAATGCTCATCGAAAGTTGCCACTTCCTGTGGGATAGGGAGAAAGTGACAGATTATACCAAACATTTCCTAGGAGGCCCTGATACTTTGAAAATGGGATGCAGGAGTGGGAAAGTGGAGATTCTATAAATCAGTGGTTCGCAATCTGGGCATCCCATTAGAATCACTTTGGCCTGGGCCCCATCTCCAGACCAATTAAACCACAACCCAGAAAAGGTGAAGTCTAGACACTGAGTTTTTAAAAAATCTCCCCAAATAAGTGGTGTTCAGCCAGGATACAGAACCACTCCTGGGTGCAGCAGAGCTGAGCCTGGTGGACACTGTGGCACTTTGCCAGCTTCCTTCTTGAAATCGGAGGGAATGATCTTTCTAACCAAAAAACTCAAAGCTTGGTACCCCACTCTGACAGTTGGAATTTACACGGGTTTGGACAGGTCTGTTCTCAACCTTAGCGCTGCAATTAGCAGCTTCTCCTGGCTTTGGTGGCACAGTGATAGATGGATGAAATGAATACACTATGAGATTAAATAACGAGGAGATATTATGCCAACAAAATTAACTTGTCCAGCTCCGTTCCTTAGCAACTGCATTATTATTTCAGGTTTCCTTCGAAGCCTCTGGTCATTCACATGGATTCCTTTCATTAAAATGTGAGGCAGTTATTTATAACTTTAATGAAAAGGAGAGAAAAGCAAAAGAAACTTCTAACTGCTCTTCAAATGGCATCAGGCCTGCCAGCCAGGATCAGACTGGCAACTTGTACATCAGTTCTCTATTGCACTTTCCTACAGATGAGGCTTCGGGGCCCTCCCAGGGGCCCGCCACGCACCTTGCCTTGATGGAACCATGGTGTGTTCGCCTATCCAGTCTGGCCATGGTAGTCAGGCCCTGGCTGCTGGAGTCTGAACACTGTATTTCTCGGAGGAAGCCCACTTCTGTGCCGCAGATGCAGACCCAGCTGAGTAATTGAGCGATTACTGGAAGAGGCGGGGCAGGGGATTCTTTCTAAACTCTATCCAGTTGAGTTACCAAAGATCCGTCTTCTCAGATGAGTGACTCCTGGACGGCCAGCTGAGACCAGGGCTTTCCCAAGTCCTCCCACCCGGGCAACGCGGCATCCGTGCTCCTGGATAACAGAAGTACCCGAGACCCAGGGAATGGAAAGAGACATGGCTTCCTGTCTTTCCCAAATCAAACCAAGATCTGCTCTGACGTTTGCCTGATCATCTGAGGTATTGGTCACCGGGCACTTTTGGTCTCAAGTGATTTTTTTAAATCTCTGCCAGAAATCTCTGCCTGTAGGATTTGCTATTACCTATCTGGGCTTGAAGTTAGTAATGCATTCATTTTATCTTTAAAAGCAGGGTTTCTTGACCAAGATAAAGAATTCCACTGGGCCCCAGAAATGCTTGCCCTCATTTCTAACTAAAATTTTCTCTCAATTATGAGTATAAGCAAAAAATAAAAAGTCATTAGAGAAACCTGTGACTGTCATCAGTAAAAATCATAGACTATTTGACAGTGCACTATAACTGTGGCAGATTTTCAAAACTCTACTTACACCAGTCATTATAATGACCATCAGAACTGCTGCTAGCTGTTTTATTTAATGAAGAAACACATATATTAATATATCCCAAAGGAAGGCTTCTTATATTCCGATAACTTTAATATGGTTGATTTTCTTTGTAGAAATGTGTACTTTATTTCTGGCATTTTAAAACATTATCTTGGAATTCTGGCATCCAAAAAGATAAAGTAGAAGCACTTTTTCTTATTTCTCCTACTAAGTACAACTAAAAATTCTTTATATTATACATAAAGCACACATAAGAAGACTCTCAAAGTAGAAAGAAGACAGACCAGACAGGGAGCTCAGAACCAGGAGAACCAAGCAATGGTGTGTTCCCAAATTTCCTTTTTGCCTCACATATCCCAGATTTTGGCTGAAAAGATGCAAAACACACACAAACACACACACACACACACTCACAGGGTTTAAAGGCCTTCCAAAAAGCTAGCTCTCTTTAGCCAAGCACAAGAAAGAAGCTTAGAAAGACAGATAATCTTCACATAGTAACTGCTCTGCTCCAGCAAGAGACCACAGAAAAACTGACCACAGCCACACTAGAAAAGGCTGCAGGTAGAGGTGGGAGTCCTGGATTTCCACCCTGGTGAGGTACCACTGAGGTAGAATCAGAGGAGCTGAGCAGGGATCCAGAGTTTTTATTCCATCCTGGCCTTACATATACTAAACTCATGTAAATGGCCTAATATAAATTAAAAGACATATTAAAACACATGACCCAATGTCTCACCTCAAGCTGTCATAAGAAAGTACCATAGATGGAATGCCTTAAACAACAAATTTATTTCTTATAGTTCTAGACACTAGAAGTCCAAGATTAAGAACCCATTCTTTACAGGTTCTAGTCCAGATCCCTTTCCTGGCTATGTTCTCATGGTCTCTTCACATGACAGAAGGAGAAAGCTCTAAAGTCCCTTCCTTTGTTAGGAGAGCACTAATCCCATCACAGGGTACGTTAGTCAGTCTTCCCATTGCTGTAACAACACCTGACACACAAGTTAAGAGGAAAGGTGTAATTTAGTTCACCATGTGGGAGAATTCAGACCCTAATCAGCTGGCTCCAATGCAGAAATATCATGGCAGAAGGATGCAGCAGAGCAAAGCTACATAGGTCGTGGTGGTCAGGGGGCAGAGGGGACACATCACCCAGGGAAATGGGTGAGGGAACATATATAACACCCAAGGCTGTGCTCATATGACCCTCCCAGACACACACCTGGGCCATGTCCATTAAGTGTCTAGGTGTTTCTTCCCATTGCAGTTGACATATCCAGATAACAGTCATATGGGATTCCATCCTCAGAGCTTTAAACTCAACTACCTCCCAAAGGCCTCAGCAAATTCCATGACAGTGGAAGTTAAGGTCTTCACATATAAACTTGGGAGAGGACATAAACATTCAGACCATGACAAACAACCATATGCTGTCTACACAAAGCTCTTTAAACCATAACAATATAGTCAGGTTGAATGTAAAAGATAGAAAAACAAATTTTACAAACATTAATCAAGAGATAAATAAATACTAAACCACCACTCTAGAAAATGCTAAAGATTGCCTGTCTTAGTTACTTTTCTTGTTGCTGAGACAAAATACCCAGAACCAAAAGTTAAAGGAGGAAAGGTTTATTTTGGTTCACAGTCTGCAAATGTTTCAGTCCGTAGTCAGCTGGTTCCAAGGCAGGGTGGCATGGCAGAGGGGCATCACAGAGAAGAAACAGTCCATGGCAAAGCAGACACAAAGCTCCCTCTCCCTTTTATCCCATCCAGGCTGCAAGCATTTTGGGTGTCACTCTCTACACCTAGAACTATGATAAACCAATTAGTAGTTTAATTCTGTACTGCACATCCTTAATCTCAATGTCACACCCCCAGGATCCAGCCACCTCTGAAAAGCCTCATCTCTGATCACATGAGCCTTGTGAGACCATTTAGACACAAGCTATAATGATATCCCAGAAATAAATAACAAAAACAACAAAGCTAAAATCCAGATGACAGAGCCAGGGATTTAGCTCAATGGCGTAAGCACTTGCCTGGCAAGTGCGAGGTCCAGAGTTTGATCCCCAGTACCAAAAAAAAAAAAAAAGCCAGATTAAATGACAGTACCATGCAAAGACAGTAAATAATCAACACATCTCAGTCATCTCTCTCAACAGTAATGGTCTCAACACTCCAATTAAAAGACACAGAATAGTATGCTGGATCAAAAAACAAAATCAAACAGTTATTACTTTCAAGAAACTTATCTAATCCAAAAAGATATCTATAGACTAAAAACTAAAGGAAAACAGTATTTCATGCACCAGGACCCTGAAAACAAAGCAAAGTAGAAATTTTTATCTCAGACACTGTAAATTTCAAGCTAATACTGATTAGACAGGACCAAGACAGTTACTACATAATAGAGAAGGGAACAATCCAAAAAGAAGAGATAACGTTCATAAATATTTATCACAAGACACTGGAGTACCTGTCTTCATAAAACAAATACTGCTGGATATAAAAGATTAAATAAATACCAAGTGGAGGATCTAACACACCACTTTTGCAAAAAGATAGATCAGCTAAATAAAGATATCCATGAGGAAATGTCAGAGTTGAATCACACTCTTGAATATGGATATTTACAGAGCATCCCGTCACACTGCAACAGATTACATGTTCTTTTCTGCAGCACATTTTTTCTCCAAAGTAGATCATATGCTAACCCACAAATCCTGCTTGAGTAAATATAGAAGAATTGAAATCACCCCATGTATACTATCAGACCACTGTGCAATGAGAATAGAAACCAGCAACAGCAGAAACAGGAAAGGTAGAAGCACCTAGAAAATTAATAACACACTCCTAAATAACCAATGGGTCACAGAAGAAATCAAGAAAGAGATTTAAATAGTTCTGGAAGTTAATGACAATGTCTGTACAACTCATCAGAAACCCTGGGACAACATCAAAGCAGTTTTAAGAGGCAAGTTCATTCCAATCAGTGC
This sequence comes from Hydrochoerus hydrochaeris, assembly GCA_004027455.1. NCBI lineage: Eukaryota > Metazoa > Chordata > Mammalia > Rodentia > Hydrochaeridae > Hydrochoerus > Hydrochoerus hydrochaeris. The sequence continues at coordinate 73,979 of PVLA01005410.1, read as the reverse complement.
TCACATTAGAAAAACAGAGAGGGCTGAAATAAATAACTTTATTAGGGACCTTAACATACTCTCGAAACAACAGTGATCCAGGACCAAACTGAAATTAAGGAGGGAAATCATAAAAGATTAGAGCAGAAATCTATGAAATCAAGGCTAAAAAATAATACAGAGAATCAATGCATCAAAGACTTTGTTTCTTCAAAGAATAAACAAAATAGATAAATCCTTAGTCAAATTTACCAACAGAAAGAGAAAAAAGACAGCAATACAATTGGAAATCTTTTTTAAAAGGTAAAATCACAACATACACTGTCAAAATTCAGAAGATAATAACTACTATGAAAAATTGTAACAAACCAGAAAATTTTGAAGAAATGGACAGATTACTAGACCCCTACAAATTAGCAAAGCTAATCCAAGAAGACCCAAAAATACTAAACAATCCTATAACAATGAAACTAAGGCAATAATAAAGGATCTACCAACTAATAAAAGCCCCGGACCTAGTGGATTCACTTGAATTCTACAAAATCTTTAAGAATGTCTTATCACCTGTACTCTTTCAATTCTTCAAAGAAATTGAAAGGGATATAGAGCTTCCAATTCATTATGGATTCCAAAATCAGACAAAAACATAACTAAAAAAGCAAACTATAGACCAACCTTCTTAATGAACATAGATGAAAACTCTACAGTATATTAGCAAATAGAATTCAGCACATCATCAAAAAGAGGATACATCATAACCAAGTAGATTTCACCCCAGAGATGCAAGAATGATTTAACATGTGAAAATCAATATATGTAATACATCACACAAACAGAAGCAAGATCAAAAACCACATGATCACATCAATAAATCCAGAAAAGTCTATCAAAAAATTCCAAAACCCTCATAATAATAAACCTGAAGAAAATAGGTGTAGAAGGACCATATCTGAATTTGATAAAATATATTTATGACAAACCAATGGTCAACAATTTATTAAATAGGAAAAAACTAAAATCATTCCATCTAAAGTCAGGAGTAAGATGAATAGTATCACTGCTACTATTTAACATTGGATTTGAAAAATTAGCCAAAGCAATCAGGCAAGAGAAAAAAATAACAAAAATACATATAGAAAATGAAGAACTCAGGTCAGGGATGTAGCTCAGCAGCACAGCATCTGCCTGGCAAGGGCAAGGTCCTGAATTCAATTTCCTGTACCAAAAAAAAAAAAAAGCAAAAGGAATAACTCAAATTATCATTATTTATAGATGAGACATGATACTCTACATAGCAGACCCAAAGATTCCGTAAAAAACTCTTAAAATCAATAACCAACAGCAGGTGATTGCAGCAGGTTACAAAATCAACATACATTTGTGTGTACCAATAATGAGCTCACTGAGAAGGAAATTATGAAAACAATATCATTCACATTATTATCAAGAATAAGGAAATAGGTACCTGCCCCACAGCCTCCAGTTACTAAGCCCCTTTTCCCCAGTGCTGGATGGATGGGGACACGTGTAACAAGCTTAAGTACAGCTTCATCCGATTCAGAACGTCTGTCTGCATCTTCTAAAGCTGTTTCCTAGCACAGCACAAGCTCAGGTAGTTGTTCAAGGACCTGTTGGTAGATTTCAAGCCTTTAAATAGTACTCCTGCCACAACTACAGAACCCCAGAACCTACATTCCCTGCTTATACACCAACTACAGCTTCAACCACTAGTACTACAAACAGTAATGCAGCAAAACCAGCAGCTGCAATAACAAGTAAGCCTGCTACACTTACAACCACTAATGCAGCCAGTAAGTTGATCCATCCAGATGAGGGTATATCACTGGAAGAGAGAAGGGCACAGTTACCCAAATACCAATGTAATCTTCCTCAACCACGACAGGCCCCAGTCGGTTACCCAGCAGTTGGACCCATTGAAGGTATGATGCCACAGCAGCAGGCAATGAGGCCTCCAATGCCACTTCTTGGTCAGTATGGTGGTCATCATCAAGGCATGCCAGGTTACTTTCCTAGTGCTTTGCCACCATATGGGTAGGAACTGCCAATGGTGCCCCCTTACCAAGGTGAGCCTCCTCGACCTCCAGTGGGAATGAGACCTCCTGTAGTGTCACAAGGTGGGTGTTACTGATCTTGCTTCATCCAAGCTAATAGGTTTTGAGATTAAACTTTTTCGCAGCTTGTGCTCTTCATATAGCCAAGCTTCCGTCAATAAGGCTTCATTGTAACTTTACCAAACTTTATCTTCCCACATACCAGGAACTACTGGAGAAAATTTTATTTGGAATAATAAAGCAAAAACTTTTCCTGAAGTTGCAATTTATAATGTATGGCTTCTTTTTCATTGTTTCATCTAGGTTTTTAGAAGTATAGTAAATTTGGTTTGTTAAATTGTGAAGGTGCTGGAATTACATGACTATACCACCTTCATAGAGGCAAGTTCTGTGAGCTTACATTACTATCTGTAAATTTATGCCTTCACAGCATTTCAGAGGCTGTTGGACTTTATGTCCCCAATATAGGTTGGTGAGAGCTGTAACTATTTCCAAAGAGCCTGTACATTAGAAATCTGAATGTGTAACAATATTTAATGTATTTAGAGTTCCTTGTGTTTCAGGGTTTAAGAAAGCTGACCCAACAAGGTCATGTGACTTTTTCTGTACTGTTAAACTTCATTGTAATAAAATGAGAGAAAAAAAAAAAGAATAAGGAAATACCTAGGAATTAATCTAACCAAGGAAGTGAAAGACCTCTACAAAGAAAACTACAGTACTCTGGAAAAGGAGATTGAAAAAAGACATTAGGAAATGGAAAGATGGCCCCACTTCTGGATAGGCAGAACCAATACTGACAAAATGGCCAACACTGTGATAGAAATTCAATGCAGTCCCAATCTAACTACCAACAGCATACTTTACAAAACTACAGAAAACAATCTTAAAATTTATATGGAATCAGAAGAGACTCTGAATAGCAAAAGCAATCTTAGACAACAAGAGAAAAGCAAGAGTCATCACAATACCTGACTTTAAACTATACTACAAAACAACAATGACAAAAATGGCATAGTACTGGAACAAAAACAGACACACAGGCCAATGGAACAGCACAGAGGATTCAGAAACATCCCCAGACACACTCACCTACTTGATTTTTGGCAAAGGGACTGAAATTTTATGTCAAAGGAAAGACAGCCTATTCAACAAATGGTACTGGGAAAAGTAGACATCTGTCTGCAAATTGAAACCATACCCCTATCCCTCACCATATAAACATTAAAACTAAGGACAGAAACTAAAATCAAAGATCTAAGCATTAAAACAGAAACATCCCACCTACTAGAAGACATAATAGGTAAAACTCGTGAACTCATATGTGGAGGAAATGATTTCCTAAAATAGCTGCAATTGCATAAGAAATAGCAGCAAGAATCAGCAAATGGAATTATATCAAGTTAAAAAGCTTCTCCACAACAAAGGAATAAATTAATAAAGAAACAAATTATGGAGTGGGGGGAAAGTTTAGCCAGTTATTCTGCAGACATAGAACTAATATTGGGGGATTTAGCTCAGTGGCTTAAGTGCCTGCCTGGCATGTGCGAGGTCATGAGTTCAATCCCTGGTACCAAAAAAAAAATGGTCTTCTTTGACCCATGAAAGTACCACCCTTTAAAAAAAAGGGCTGGGGATTTAACTCAGCAGCATAAGCACCTGCCTTGCAAGCACATGGTCATGAGTTCGATCCCTGGTACCAATAAAAAAAAATGCCAGGGATTTAGCTCAGTGGCATAAGTGCCTGCCTTGCAAGTGCATGGTTGTGAGTTCAATCCCCAGTACAAAAGACAAGAAAGAAAAAGAGGCAGGATCTAAAAAAAAAGAACTAATATTGATAATATATAAAGAACTCAAAAAATATTAGATCGCTTAAAACAAAAGATGCAATCAAGAAACAAGCACATGAAATAAGTAAAAGTGGCCAACAAATATGTGAACAAATACTCAACATCTCTGGCCATTAGAGAAATGCAAATTAACTACACTAAAATTCCATTTTATACCACAAATAATGGCAATCATTAGGAAGTCAAAAAAATGTTGGCATTGATGAATTGAAAAAGCAACCATCCCATATTGTCAGTGGGGATATAAACTAGTACAACCATTATGGAAATCAGTATGGAGATTTCCCAAAGAACTCAAATTAGAAATTCCATATTACCCAGCTATGTCCTTCCTGGTATCTTCTCCCAAAGAGCTAAAGACATCATACTACAGTGATTCCTGTATATTAATGTTTATAGCAGCAGAATTCAAAATATCTAAACCCTGGAAGCAAACAGATGATTGGATAAAGAAAATGTGACATCTATACAGAAGGCGATACTACTTGGCTATAAAGAAGGATAAATTTAAAACATAGGAGAATGGATTCAACTTTTTTTGTTTTGTTTTTTTGGTAGCAGGGATTGAACTCAAAACCTTGCTCTTGCCAGGCAGGCACTTATGCCTGCTGAGCTAAATCCTGGCCGGGTCACTTTTTTAACCAGGAATTATCTTCCTTTCCCGTTCATGGTATAGGCTGCCTATAAAGGTTCCTGCTTTTGTTGTGAAAAGGAAAAGTGCTTCTGGGGGAGCGGCAAGTGGGAGATCTGTACCTGTTTTCCTGTTGGGAAGTGCGCAACAGGATCCACTGTCCCCACAGATTGGATTTACTCCACGGTCATTCCTGCAGTGAGTGAGATATTTGAGGGCAGAGCTAAAGATGGCAGATCAGTAAGCAACAAAATACAGAGCTTCCCTGAGAGAAACAGCTCAGATGCCAGAATAAAACATCCTGGAGAATACCAGAAGGAGGGAGATGGATCCTCTCAATCCAAGAAGAAACTAAAGGGAAAGGAGCCAGTCAAACTTGCGGTCACGGTGCTACCATCAGAGCCACTCAGATTTGCAGCCACGGAGCTCTCACTAGAGCCACTCAGACTCGCGGTCACAGCACTCTTGCTGCCAGAGCCACTGCTGAAGTCAGGGGTCAGTGAGCCCAACAGAGAACAGAGCCAGTGTGGATATCTGCACTAACCCACGGTGAGTGCTAGGAAATTGATACCCCCACGGGAAAGGGGCGACCAACTGGATGACATATTGGAATCAGGCAGAACAGGCCTGAACAAGGAATGGCAGTGACTTCAGTTGGTTGCTCCCTACCCAGAGCAGATTGGTGGGATCTGCTTGGGCTGGGTCACTCCCCTGGCCAGGACCCAACAGCCAGGGACGAAATTGTCCCTGAAGTTGTCCTGAACTGGTTCCATCCACATGGCACACACTAATGTGGTGAAGGCCCCTGCTGGTTGACTGGCTCAGGGGGGAGGGCCAGCCTACACTGCCCCTGCTTGCACCTCAGTGACCAACAGTGAACTGGAGAGGGCAGAAATCCCTAGCCAGTGTGCTCCAGAAGAACCATAACCAACAAGGAAAGAGGCTGGAACCTCCACCATACATCTGTATGGAAGAAACCATACAGAGACAAGAGAAAGAAACAAGAAAAAGCTCCCAGCCCCCAACCCAGGGAATAATGGTCAAGGAGAGTTAAATACAGAAGAGACCAAGGGCAGCAAACATGCAATATCAGACATGGCATTAGCTGACATAAAGAGATATCTTCGTAATAGATGAGCTCAAAACTGAAATATTATAGATGAGCTCAAAACTGAAATATTAATTCAAGTAAAGCAACATATAAGAAGATTAATAAAAGAAATGTTAAGCACCTCTCAAGAAGACACAAACAGAAGAATGGAGGGACACACAAAAAAAGGAGAGAAACATTCGATGAATAATATTTTAAAAACCTAGAATACATGAAACAGATTCAAAGAGATTACCAGGAAATTAAAAACTCCATCAAAAGCTGGAAGAATTGCCTGAAACAAACTAGAGATGGATTAACAAAATTTGAAGATAGGTTTGCAATGTGTGATAGTGAAAGGAAAGATCTCTTAAAAATAACAAGGAAACAGGTAGTAACAATACAAAGGCTAGAAGACAACAAGAGGATCTATAACTTAAGAATAAAAAATGTGAGTGAAGAAGCAGGGGTAAACACAAATGAAATACAAAGGCTATTCACGGAAATAATTAAGGAAATCTTCCCAAGCATAGGAAAAGGAAATGATATTCAGATGTATGATGCATACAGAACTCCAGCCAGCTATAACCAAAACAGAGCTACACTCAGACATATAATAATCAAGATCCCAGAAATTCATCACAAGAACAGAATATTAAAAGCCATCAGAGAAAAGAAACAGATCACCTATAAAGGAAAACCCATCAAAATCACAACAGACTTCTTGACACAAACTATCAAATCAAGAAGAGCTTGGACCAAAGTAGTCCAAGCCCTGAAAGAAAATAACCTCCAACCCAGATTGATGTATTCTGCAAAACTGTCTCTCAAAATTAATGGAGAAACAAGATGTTTCCATGACAAAGAGGAGCTGGGGGAATTCGTGACCACCAATACAACCCTACAAAAAATACTGAAGGACATTCTAGAGAGAGAAAAAAAAATACCAGGATTTCAAGAACAGTGGCAGAGAGGCCTCAATATGAATGGGGCAGACAGTGGAATGAAGGAGAAAAGTAGACAATCAATGGCAGAAAAATAGCATAGCAGAGATGAGGCAAGAGAAGGTTGGCTATAAACGCTAACATAGATGGCCTTGATACACTAACAAAAAGAAACACAGGCAGATGGGGTTAGGAGATAGGGTCCATTGAGATGCTCTGTATAGGACATATAATTAACCTGAAAGAGGGTTTATGGACTGAAAGTCAAATATGAGAAAACAATGTTCTAGATGACAGAGAACCAGAGAGAATTAGGGGCAACTTGTCCAGTACCTGCAGTTGGTTGGAAAGGCATCATACTTTTGTGCAGTAGAGAACTACCCAGCTATAAGGAAGAAAAACCTTGAGGCTTTTGTAGGTAAAGGAATACAACTTGAGATCAAGTCCAGGAGTGGGAAGGTCTGGAACCACTTAAGTAAATAGCAGGTTGCCCCCGCAATCTAAAAACTGAGGGAGTTGACGGGACCCAAAATGTGCAGTGCACCCTGTGGGAGTGAAAGGGGAGGAATAGTCTAAAAAAAAAAGGCAGAGGATATTGTTAATAGTGCACCAGGATTTAAACCCACATTACTTACAACACCCTGCTTAAATGTATTATATTCTGTTACAGTTTGTCTGCTTGTACTAGATTTGAGGACACAGACAGCTATCCCAAAAATAACAGGATATAGTACGGTAATCATCCTTAATTTCCTATTAACTTAATCTGAAGCCCTATATAACTTACACTGTCTTATTATGACTCATCTTATTTGACTCTGGTTTGTTAGATCGCTGTTTTGTATTGATTGACTGATTTTATTTGAATCTGTTGTGATTGATAGTATCAAGTCTGACAGTATAGGCAACTACACTGAAGATGACAAGATTCACTAGGATACCCACTCTGGTTTGACTATTATCTGCTTTTGAAGTCTTATAATGTCCCCAATGTTTTGTTTTTATTAATATTGTTATATACTGCTATGTTCAATTATACTATGCCTGATGATATAGACAATTCTGTTGAAGATAACAAGAGACATCATAGTAACCATTGTAGATCACCTTGTATTGTGGTTTTATATGTCTTTTTTGTTTCATGTTTTTATAGGAATTTGTTTTGTTTTGTCTTGCTTTGTTTTGTTTTTCCCTCTAATACAGAAAGGATAGATATACATGTAGAGACTTATGCATGCATAGAACTTATAAACAGTTTATGAGAACTGATTATATAATGCATGATGAAATGAACAACTACTTTGAAGAAAAAGAGACACTATAGTACTCAGTGCTGATTCAGTAGCATCATGATGTGAAATCTATTATTCTTTGTTCAGAGTGATTTTAGTCTGTTTTGTTTCATTTAATTTCAACATATATGAAGGTCTGGCAGCTATTTTGAAGAGAATGAGAGACACTATGACAGCCATTGTTGACTTCCTTATTGTCAGGTCTTAAAGACCTAAAACATCTTCATCATCCTGTTCAGATAAGTTTTATACTATTCTGTTTTGTATGAATCCACTGCATGTGAAGATATGGACAACTATTTGGAAGAAAACAAGAGACAATATGAGAGATAGTGAAGATGTCTGGTTGTCTTGCTTTGAAATCTATGTTTCTGACATTGCTTTCTTATGTTTTATTTTTTTCTGTTTCGTTGTGTTTAATTTTACCCTCTTTAAAATAAAAATTTAAAAAAAGATATTTGAAAAAAAAGAGAACATTCATACGAAAAATGTAATGTTGAGTGAAATAAATCAGACACACAAGCTTAAATACCATATAGCATCTGTCATTTGAATAAGGTAAAGTACAAAGAGCACAATAAAAGATAGCTATAAAGAGACATGGAGATAGACCTCTTGTAAATGGGAAGGAGTCCAAGAGACTAAGGGTGAAGGGAAAAGAGGAGGCAAAGGGAAAATAAATAAAGTATGCTATGTACAGGAACCAGTAACTTTAATGTGTGTAAACATTATATATTATAAACATGAGCTAAGATTAATAACATCAGGAAGAATGAAAACAGGGAAAGGGGATTTGGAAAAGGAAGGAGATGGTAGAAATTAGAAAGGAGATTTTTTAAAATTTATTTTAAAGAGAATAAAACAAAAGAGGACAGATCTAAGCAGATCAGAGCAGAACAATGTAAGCAACACAGCACTTCACAGCAAGACAATTGGATATTAACAGTAGCTATCACCATGTCTCTTTCTTTGAAATAGTTGAGCTTAGCTTTACACACAATAATGTCAAACATAACAAAGTAGAATAAACAACTCAAGAGAATGGAAGTATTCCAAGACATTCTGAAGCAAATAACCAAAGATGAACAATGGCTGCTATATTATCTCATTTTCCATAAAAATTTTGTTTTTACTATCATACATATTAAAATCCAATAAGACACAATGTGATAGAACCAATGGTAATAGAAAAACAAAAGCATGGTAGGACTTCAGAGCAAGATGATATTAAATCAACACTGGCTACCGTAATGTCTTGTCTTCAAAGTAACTATTCATATGATCACATATATTAAGATCAAACAAAACAGAATAAAACTGTTCAAACCAATGAATGAAGACATAAGACATCAAAGCAGTATAATGGTGAACCATGATTTCCATAAAATCTTCTGTACTCTTACCATTTCTTACACTAGGGAGACTATACAGTATTTATACATGTGAGTTTGATTTATTTCACTTATGAGTATAGATTCAAGATGCATAGAAAGGAGATTTTAAAAAAGAACCAAGCTGCATTATGTACATGTACTCACCAAGATGATTGTAAACTGCATGTACTGCAAACATATATTAATTTTTAAAAAGAAAGAAAATCAATCTCTGTCCCGCTTACCCCCTTTTATGTATAGTGACATGAAGAAGAATTGAGGGGGAGAAGAAGCCCTGAAATTTCAGTTTCTCTCCTGACTTTTCCTGTGACAACAGAAGAGGAGCCCAAGGCAAGCAGAGACTCTTCATTTCATAGAGCACCCAGCGTGCTGAGCACTGGTACCACCCAGATCTGCCTTCAGAGGAAGAATGATTTTCCCAGCTATCAGCTTCCTTCAGGATTGCCTCAGGGAAAGGAAAACTGCCTCTCCACAAGACTTTGTCCCTTCTAGAAACAGCCTGCATCTTTCACTAGTAATCAACTCAGGACAAACCTGAAGGGTCAGCTCAACTTCAGAGTAACCTATAAGGTTACCCTGTTGACACTGATCACAAATCACCTCCCTCCTTCCTTACCCTCTGTAGGGACTAATCCTGAGAGCACTTTCTGATAAACATACTGTAGGTTGGTCTCTGGTCTGTTTCCTGGGTAATCCAATTTGCCACAAGTGGTGCCAAGAGACAGTCCAAGAAGACAGATACTGGCACAGAATCATGACCAGTATGTGGACATCTCACTAGCAGTGGGTGATGCTCAGATAGCTCTTGGCACAGGTAATACTGCAACTCTCAACCTTCACTGATGGTACTGGGATGATAAAGTAAAGGAAGGAGATGCGCTGCAGGGGGAAATATATATGGTATTTCAGAAATATGAAGGAAATGGTAATTAAGAAGACACTGGAAGGCTGTCAGCTGTTACCAACCTTGACTGTCACTTTTTAAAAATGATAAATGCTTTGGAGTGGCAATTTAAAGACATACATAAAAGCAAGGAGTCTTACAGGGAGCATGTAATTCTCTGATCTACTGCCAATGAGCGGCAAAAGTTGAGGACCAACCCCAGGACTTATTTGTGAAAGTAAGCAAGCTCTTAACGTAAGTCTATGTCAAGGTAAAGGCCTCCTTGGAAAACAAGGGGATCTTGACATGCTGAACAGAGACATCAGAGCTAAGGTCCCCCATATTTTGATCCTGAAGTTGAGAATAATCCCAATAAAAAAGTAAAAATATGGCATCTGCACTCAAGCCAGTGTTAAGTCCCAAAATCCATTGACTAAAGCAGACAATAAGTCTCAGAAAGGAAGGATTCAGCAATACCAGAGCAAATACACAGAGCAGTGATTCTCTTGTCCTTCCCTAAAGAATCCTACAGCCACTAGGCAACTCTACTCTAGGAAAGAGGAGTGATCACACAGCTCAGGGACACTGAGGTGCAGGACCCAAGTTGGTATTAATGCCTGGGTACCCAAAGCTTCATCATTGCACCCCCCATCATAATTGGAGACATATGGGAGCCGGGAAATCAGTGAAATCCTAGCCAGATTTAACTCACAGCAGACTCACTGGGACTCACCTGATATTCATTTTTGTAGTCTCCAAAACAGTTAAAATAAAGTGACTTGATGATATGGATAGTCACCTTACTATTGGGGTAATGGCCTGCAGGTAAGACCTATCAGCATGGGGAAAGGCCAGTTAGAAAACTGCAACACAGCCCCTCAGGCCAAAAGAGCAAATCATATACAATATAGTTTCCCAGGGCAACAGCACAAATTAGCACCACCCTTCAGGACCGAAAGGATGCAGAGCTTGTGGCTGTTCATTACCTCCATTTTATTCGCCACCTGGGCCTTGCAAAACCTCGATGGGTTCTGGGACACGACATTGGAATTCTGCTAACAACCACACGTGTAGCAACCTCAATTACAACTGCCATGCTGGCTGTGATATCTGGGTGGGGAAACTGCAGTCTTGGAAGCTGGGCAGCCTCAGACACGAACATCCCCAGAAGGAGCCCACTGAGGAGACAAGGGTGCCTGCCTCTCCTGTCTATTGACATCTTCACCTCTGTCTGTTCCCTTGTCTATTGATGTTCTCACCTACTGTTAGGGTTTCTGACGCTTGCTTGGTTCCCTGGGCAGCACAAAACATGAAACAGTCTCTGCTGCCTGAGAACGTACCCTGAAGTACAAAATCAGACAGTCCTTAAAACCCTGACCAGACCACAGGGGACGGAACATAGGCCCAAGGACCAGAGCAACAGCAATCCAGATCCCAGCAGAAATCAGCCTCCTTGAGATTCCATTGAAACTGGCCAAGGGACTAACAATGCTGGGTCCATCAGTTACCCGCTCTCTGTCACTTTAAACTCCATCTGAGCTGGCCATGGTGGCACACACCTGCAATCCCAGCACTTAGGAGGCTGAGGCAGAGGGATTACTGTGAGTTCAAGGCCAGGCTGCACTAAATATGAGAGCCTGTCTCAATAGATATATAGATATAGATGATAGATGATTGATAGATAGATAGATAGATAGATAGATAGATAGATAGATAGATAGATAATCTGAGGTGTGCAGCAGGGAGAAAGGCAGCACTTGCCCCTCCCACAAAAACCCATCAGACCATGCCTGCTTCAAGCTCATTATGGAATTTTTGAACAAATTAAATCAACCACTTAGAACCTAAGTTTCTCCATAAGGCACAGACAGGTCCGCTGACAGCCTTCTCTTAAAGCTTGTGGAAAAAAAGAAGCAATCGTAAACTCCAAACAGGAACTCTTGCAAAGAGGAAGCTCAACGTAGGTGAGCCGTCTCCTTCTTCTCTCTCCTTTCCTTAAATAAGTTTCACGTGGCACTGAATCTCCTGCCCTGCTGTCCCTGTGTGTGACAGGCTGGGAATGGAGCTCAGTGGTGGAACACTTGCCTAGCATGCGCAAGGCTGTATGCTGAAACCCCAGCATTATGGAGAGAGAGAGACAGAGACAGAGACAGAGAGATAAAGAGACAGGCTAAAATCACATGCGTTTCATAAAGTGCTTTGAAGGAAAATGCATCCATCAATCTGAGAGTGTTTGCCACTCAGTTATCTTTCAGTCGTTCTATTTTCATCTGCTGCTTTATCCTTACTGGTGTTTGAAATTAGCCTGCTTCTGCAGAAATTCATGGGAACATGCTATAGAGCTTGACAAACCATTTGCATTTTTCCAAATCTTCTTTATATTTTTCTGTGTTTTCTTAACATAAGTTAATGACTTATAAAATCAGAAAAATATATGGCCTCAAGGTGCATCTATTTACCTAGAAATGGCTCTAGCTTATCCTTCTTTATTGTAGAGTAATATTCCATTATATTAAAAAAACCACATCTTCTTTATCCAATCATCAGTTGATAGGCATTTGAACTATTTCCAAGATTTAGACATTACATACTGTGCCACTATAAACGCGGGTGTGCATATACTGCTGTGGTAAGAGAAATAAATTGTCCACACATGTATAAATACCTCACTGTCTCTGGTGTGAAAAACTGGAAATATAAATAAGGACTAAAATGTATAATAGATATAGTGAAATAAGAAGAAAATATCCAATGGCCAGGGGAACTAGGGAGGGTGGAGGGAAAAGAAAAGAAGCAAAAAGAAAAAATGATCAGAAAAAAAGAAAAAAATGGAAACAACGCTTTTGTAAATCAGGAAGGGAAGAGGAGTTGAAGGGAAGGTAGGGGAACAGGGGAAAAAAGAACCAAGTTATTTCATGTACAGATACAAATTCTATATAATGGATGTAACCATTATGTGCCAGAGTCCAGCTGCGGCAGGGCTAGGGTTTCCCAAAGGTGGACAGGGAGTCGGCGAGTGAGAGACAGAAGACACTGCACACCAGTCTGTGAGTGAATCTGAATCTGCTTTATTTTTTAGAAGCTGGAATATATATTTGCTAACCTTGGCAGCAACCCCCAGCCCCAAGCAGGAAGCACCCCAGGCTTAGGGCCAGGCAGGGACAATCCTAAGCAATAGGTTTTAATTAACTCTTTTCACCTTTGTAACATCTCAATCTTGTTACTTAGTTAGCTTGGGAAATGTAAGCGGAGGCACCTGGATGCCTGCAGGAGGAAGAGATGTGTGAGGCTATTATGCCGCTCCCTACATTGTTTCCCTTATCACTTATGGGAGAATGGCAGTCCCTGTGAGGACAGTGCCTGTCTTAGGTCAAGGACTCTTCATATGAACCCAACCAGGCCTTACCCGTCATGGGCCTGCAGGACAGCAATAGGTCCTGTGCCTGTCTTAGGCGGCCGGTGGTGTAACATATGTGTCCTAGTTGCCCGTCTTTGGCTGCCTGTCCAGTGTCTCAGGGCAGTTGTCTCACAGGA